>JARQOD010007423.1:0-39274 GCA_033576555.1 Oophaga sylvatica | reverse complement strand
CCTCCCTTCCAAGCCCCGACGTTGCCCAAACAGTGGTTTACCCCAACATATGGGGTATCAGCGTACTCAGAAAAATTAGACCCTCAAATGTTATGTTTCGGTAGCTGAGGAGTGCAGGTAAAAAAGGCAATACACCAGAGCAGTTGGAATCTATGAGATTGCAGTACCCTGACTAACCACCACAACTAGAGGCAGCCGTGGAGCGTTCCTACGTTGGTCCTAGACGCCTCGTCACAGCCTGAGAAACTAACTACACCTAAAGATAGATATAGGAAAGCTATCTGCCCCGGAGCAGAACCCCAAAGATAATAGAAAGCCCCCAAACATGTAATGGCGGTTAGACAAGAAGAAATACTGACACAGACAGAAAATAGTATGAGCAAACGTTGGGGCCCAAACTAACTAAATAGAAAAGGATAGGAAGGGTACTTACTGCAATCCCAGAAAACCCTGAAAAGCACCAACTCTACTAATTTCAAAAACACCTGAGATCACACGACCTCTACCACCTAAAATAGTTCTCTGGTGTAACAAAATCAAAACAGCAGCCACTGAAAAAACTGGAAAAAGCAAAAGTACAAACATCAGTGGCTGAACTAAACTGAGAGGGCAAAAGCCCCCAGAGGGGACCCTGAAGGCCCCCACAGAAGTGCAGGACAAAATGCAAAAATCAAGCACAAAAACAAAAGAAGAAAATGTCTTATCTGTTAGCAGGAGATGCAGACACGACACAGCAGGCTACAAGGGAAACAGGAATCAAGGATAGAGACCAGAACAATTGATCACCGGCAACCCTGATGGGAAGGTGACTCCCTTATGGACTCCCAAGACCAATCAGTAACACCTGATTCCCACTCCTCACAATCTTCACAATCTTCACTGGACAGACCAGCACCGCTTGTAACCACCAGAGGGAGCCTCTGCTCAGAACTCATCCCAAGCCCACTCACAACAGTACCCCCCCCTTGAGGAGGGGTCACCGAACCCTCATTTGAGCAACCAGGTCGGTCAGGATGAGTTCTATGGTACGCACGGATGAGTCTCCTAGCATGGATGTCCGAAGCAAACACCCAAGAATTGTCCTCCTGACCATAACCTCTCCACTTAACCAAATACTGGAGTTTCCGTCTAGAAAAACGAGAATCTAATATTTTCTCAACCACATACTCCAGATTGCCCTCAACCAAAACAGGGTCAGGAGGCACAGCAGCAGGAACCACTGGCTCAACAAACCTCTTCAACAAGGACTTGTGGAACACGTTATGGATCTTAAATGTCCCTGGAAGAAGCAAACGAAAAGAAACAGGATTAAGAATCTCCATGATCTTATAAGGTCCAATGAACCTAGGCTTAAATTTAGGAGATGCTACTCTCATAGGAATATTTTTTGAGGACAACCAGACCAAGTCCCCTACTTTAAACCAAGGACCATCAGTCCTATGCCGGTTAGCAAACCGCTGGGCCCTCTCCTGAGAGAGGGACAACCTCTCCACTACCTGGTCCCAAATCTGTTGCATACGCTCCACAACAGAGTCAACACCTGGACAGACAGAAGCCTCCGTCTGTCCTGAAGAAAATCGAGGGTGAAACCCAGAATTACAGAAAAACGGAGACATCAAAGTGGCAGAGCTAGCCCTATTATTAAGAGCAAACTCAGCCAAAGGCAAAAAAGAGACCCAGTCATCCTGATCAGCAGACACAAAGCATCTTAGATAAGTCTCCAATGTCTGGTTTGTTCTCTCAGTTTGACCATTGGTCTGAGGATGAAATGCCGAGGAGAAAGACAATTGAACACCCAGTTTAGAACAAAAAGTCCTCCAAAATCTGGAAACAAACTGGACTCCTCTGTCAGACACTATGTTCTCAGGAATGCCGTGTAAACGAACCACGTGCTGAAGGAACAACGGCACCAATTCAGAGGAGGAAGGCAACTTAGGTAATGGCACAAGATGTATCATCTTGGAAAACCTATCACAAATCACCCAGATGGCGGTCATTCTCTGAGAAACAGGAAGGTCGGAAATGAAATCCATAGAGATATGGGTCCATGGTCTCTTGGGCACAGGCAATGGCATCAACAAACCACTAGAGCGAGAGCAAGGCTTGGAGCGAGAGCAAGTCCCGCAGGACTGCACAAATTCCCTGACATCACGAGACAAGGTAGGCCACCAAAAGGACCGACTAACCAAGTCTCTGGTACCAAAAATTCCGGGATGCCCAGCCAACGCGGAACAATGAATCTCAGACATCACACTCTTTTTCCACTGGTCCGGGACAAACAATTTTCCAACAGGGCAGCGCTCGGGCCTATCCTCCTGACACCCCTCCAGAGCAAGTCTCAAATTAGGTGAGATGGCGGAAAGAACTACACCCTCTTTCAAAATAACAGAAGGATCAGATAACTCAGGAGAGTCCGCAAGGAAGCTCCTCGAGAGGGCATCCGCCTTAACATTCTTAGTGCCAGGAAGAAAGGAAACCACAAAATTAAAACGTGTGAAAAACAAGGCCCACCTGGCCTGTCTAGGATTGAGTCGCTTGGCAGATTCCAGATAAACCAGATTCTTATGGTCAGTAAGGACCACCACCTGATGTTTGGCTCCCTCCAGCCAATGTCTCCACTCTTCAAAAGCCCACTTCATGGCCAATAACTCCTGATTACCCACGTCATAATTACGTTCAGTAGGAGAAAATTTTCGAGAGAAAAAGGCACAAGGGTTACTTTTAGAGGTCTCTGGATCTTTTTGGGACAAAACGGCACCTGCCCCAATTTCAGAAGCATCAACCTCCACCTGAAATGGCAGAGAAACATCAGGCTGCCGTAGAACAGGAGCAGAAGTGAATCTCTGCTTAAGTTCCTGAAATGCAGAGACTGCCTCAGGAGGCCAATTCACCACATCAGAACCCTTTTTGGTCAAATCAGTTAATGGTTTAACAATAACCGAGAAATTACCAATAAATTTACGATAAAAATTGGCAAAACCCAAAAATCTTTGAAGAGCCTTTAATGAAGTAGGTTGGACCCAATCACAGATGGCCTGAACCTTGACCGGGTCCATTTCAATAACAGATGGGGACAAAATGAATCCCAGAAATGAGATCCTCTGTACGCCAAAAAGACACTTTGATCCCTTCACATACAGAGCATTCTCTCTCAAAATCTGGAATTCAGTTCGAACATGTTTCACATGAGAGTCCCAGTCATTAGAAAAAATCAAGATATCATCCAAATAAACAATCAGAAATTTATCCACAAAATCCCTGAAAATGTCATTCATGAAGGACTGGAAGACAGAGGGAGCATTAGTGAGCCCAAAGGGCATCACAAGGTACTCAAAATGCCCCTCCGGGGTATTGAATGCCGTCTTCCATTCATCCCCGTGCTTAATGCGAATAAGGTTATATGCCCCCCTGAGGTCAAGCTTGGTAAACCAAGTAGCGTTTTTCACCCTGGAAAACAGGTAAGAAATCAAGGGTAACGGGTATTGATATTTCACAGTAATATTGTTCAAAAGACGATAATCAATACACGGCCTTAATGAACCATCCTTTTTGGCCACAAAGAAAAAACCGGCACCTAAGGGTGAAGAGGATGGTCTGATATGACCCTTCTCCAATGACTCCTTGATATAAGACCGCATAGCGTCATGTTCAGGTACATACAAGTTAAAAAGGCGACCTTTAGGGAATTTACTACCAGGCACTAATTCAATAGCGCAGTCATAGCTCCTATGGGGAGGCAAGGATGCAGATTTACTTTCGCTAAATACATCAGAAAAATCAATCAAAAAGTCAGGAACATCCTGAGCCTGGGGGAGGCAGAAAAAACAGGAGTGTTGGTATTAACACATTGGCAGCCCCAACTGGTTACAGACACAGATTTCCAATCCAAAACAGGATTATGAGACTGTAACCAAGGGAAACCCAGTACGATAATATCATGCAGATTATACAGAACCAAAAATTTGCAGCACTCTTGATGATCAGGTTCAACTCTCATTATCACCTAAGTAGAGAACTGAGGTTTATTCTCAGCCAAAGGGGTAGAATCGATCCCCAGTAGGGGAATAGACTTCTGTAGGGGTATCAAGGGAAACCCACAACGTTTAGCAAAATCATAATCCATCAGGTTAATAGCTGCTCCAGAATCAACGAAAGCCTGAGCAGAAAATGAGGACAGAGAGCATATCAGAGTGACAGTTAATAAAAACTTAGTCTGAACACTACCCAAGACAACTGAGTGTGCAAAACGTCTTCCCCGCTTAGGGCAGACTGAAATAGCATGAGAGGCATCACCACAGTAGAAACATAACCCATTGCGCTTTCGAAACTCATGACGCTGTGCCCCAGACACCACTCTATCACACTGCATGGATTCAGAAGCAGGTTCACAAGGCAACACTATTCCACGCATACTTCTCCGCTCACGCAAACGTCTGTCAATTTGAATCGCTAATGACATAGAATCATTGAGACCAGAGGGGACAGGGAATCCCACCATAACATCCTTTACATTATCAGACAGACCCTTCCGAAAAAGGGCCGCCAAAGCGTCGTCATTCCACTTGGTCAGGACTGCCCACCTACGGAATCTCTGACAGTATAACTCAGCGTCATCAAGCCCCTGATTTAATGCCAACAAGGCTTTTTCAGCTTGATCAGTGACATTAGGCTCATCGTACAATAACCCCAAAGCCTGAAAAAATGCATCAACATCACTCAAAACAGGATCCCCAGGTGTCAGGGAAAAAGCCCAATCCTGAGGATCGCCGCGCAGAGAGAGATGACAATTTGAACCTGCTGCGCTGCGTTCCCTGAGGACTTAAATTTTAAGGCAAAAAACAATTTACAATTATTTTTGAAATTCTGAAACTTAGCTCGAACCCCTAAAAACAAATCTGGCATGGGAATCCTAGGTTCCACAACAGGCAACCTAGCAAGATAGGAGCAATACTCCGAACTTCAGTGGCAAGCTGATCCACACGGCCAGACAACTGTGCAAACTCCATTGAGAGAAAAAATCCTCCCCAGCACCCAGAGATACAGAGGGAAAAAAAAATGCAACAAACAGAAAAATATCTCTGACAACTCTGACAACCGTTTTTTCTTTCCAAATTTTTTCCCTTCTGTGAGTACCATACAATTTTAAATTTTTGGCCGGTGATACTGTTATGTTTCGGTAGCTGAGGAGTGCAGGTAAAAAAGGCAATACACCAGAGCAGTTGGAATCTATGAGATTGCAGTACCCTGACTAACCACCACAACTAGAGGCAGCCGTGGAGCGTTCCTACGTTGGTCCTAGACGCCTCATCACAGCCTGAGAAACTAACTACACCTAAAGATAGATATAGGAAAGCTATCTGCCCCGGAGCAGAACCCCAAAGATAATAGAAAGCCCCCAAACATGTAATGGCGGTTAGACAAGAAGAAATACTGACACACACAGAAAATAGTATGAGCAAACGTTGAGGCCCAAACTAACTAAATAGAAAAGGATAGGAAGGGTACTTACTGCAATCCCAGAAAACCCTGAAAAGCACCAACTCTACTAATTTCAAAAACACCTGAGATCACACGACCTCTACCACCTAAATTAGTTCTCTGGTGTAACAAAATCAAAACAGCAGCCACTGAAAAAACTGGAAAAAGCAAAGTACAAACATCAGTGGCTGAACTAAACTGAGAGGGCAAAAGCCCCCGGAGGGACCTGAAGGCCCCCACAGAAGTGCAGGACAAAATGCAAAAATCAAGCACAAAAACAAAAAGAAGAAAATGTCTTATCTGTTAGCAGGAGATGCAGACATGACACAGCAGGCTACAAGGGAAACAGGAATCAAGGATAGAGACCAGAACAATTGATCACCGGCAACCCTGATGGGAAGGTGACTCCCTTATATAAGACCAATCAGTAACACCTGATTCCCACTCCTCACAATCTTCACAATCTTCACTGGACAGACCAGCACCGCTTGTAACCACCAGAGGGAGCCTCTGCTCAGAACTCATCCAAGCCCACTCACAACACCCAAAGTTGTGCAATTTTTCTTGTTACTCTTGGTGAAATAAAAATTTGGGGGCAAAAAAAATATTTTTGTGGGAAAATTTTTTTATTTTCACGGCTCTGCATTATAAACTTCTGTGAAGCACGTGGGGGTTCAAAGTGCTCACCACACATCTAGATAAGTTCCTTGGGGGCCTAGTTTCCAAAATGGGGTCACTTGTGGGGGTTTCTACAGTTTAGGCACATCAGGGGCTCTGCAAACGTAACATGAAGCCCGCAGACCATTCCATCAAAGTCTGCATTTCAAAATGTCACTACTTCCCTTCCAAGCCCCGACGTGTGCCCAAACAGTGGTTCCCCCCACATGTGGGGTACCAAGTGTACTCAGGACAAACTGGACAACATCTTTTGGGCTCCAATTTCTCCTGTTGTCCTTGTGAAAATAAAAAATTGCGGGATAAAAAACCAATTTTTTGAGGAAAAAAAATGATTTTTCATTTTCACGGCTTTGCGTTATAAACTTCTGTGAAGCACTTGGGGGTTCAGAGTGCTCACCACACATCTAAGTTCCTTGGGTCTAGTTTCCAAAATGGGGTCACTTGTGGGGGAGCTCCAATGTTTAGGCACACAGGGGCTCTCCATACGCGACATGGTGTCCGCTAACGATTCAAGCTAATTTTCCATTCAAAAAGTCAAATGGCGCTCCTTTCCTTTCGAGCCCTGCCATGCGCCCAAACAGTGGTTTATGACCACATATGAGATATCGGTGTACTCAGGAGAAATTTCCCAACAAATTTTAGGATCCATTTTATCCTGTTGCCCATGTGAAAATGAATAAATTGATGCTAAAAGAAAATTTTTGTTGGAAAAATTATAATGTCCATTTTTTCCTTCCACATTGCTTTAGTTCCTGTGAAGCACCTGAAGTGTTAATAATCTTGAATGTAGTTTTGAGTAGCTTGAGGGGTGCAGTTTTTAGAATGGTGTCACTTTTGGGTATTTTCTGCCATATAGACCCCACAAAGCGACTTCAAATGTGAGGTGGTCCTAAAAAAAAACGGTTTTGTAAATTTTGTTGTAAAAATGAGAAATCGCTGGTCAACTTTTAACCCTTATAACTTACTAACAAAAAAAATTTTATTTCCAATATTGTTCTGATGTAAAGTAGACATGTGGGAAATATTATGTATTAACTATTTTGTGTCACATAATTCTTTGGTTTAACAGAATAAAAATTCAAAATGTGAAAATTGCGAAAAATTGCAAAAATTATTGACCTAAATTTACCACCAACATGAAGCCCAATATGTCACGAGAAAACTATCTCAGAGTCGCTAGGATCCGTTGAAGCGTTCCTGAGTTATTACCTCATAAAGGGACACTGGTCAGAATTGTATAAAATGGCCAGGTCATTAAGGTCAAAATAGGCTGGGTCATGAAGGGGTTAATCCATCATCAATTAAGCAGGCAAAAGGTCTGGAGCTGATACCAGGTGTGTCATTTGCATTTGGAAGCTGTTGCTGTGAAGCCACAACAGGCAGTTAAAGGAGCTCTCAATGCAAAAGAAACAGACCATCTAATTAGGCTGAAAAAATCCATCAGAGAGATAGCAGAAATGTAAGGAATTTCCAAATCAACAGTTTAGTACATTCTGCAAAAAAAAGCGCACTGCTGAGTTTGGAAACTCAAAAAGGCCTGGACGTCCTTGGAAGAAAACAGTGGTGGATGATCGTAGAATCCTTTCCGTGGTTAAGAAAAACCCCTTCACAGCATTCACCCAAGTGAAGAATATTCTCCAGGAAGTAGACTTCATGAGACAAATCAAGAGGGTTCAGTACAAGGTGCAAGCCATTAATGATACTTAAACATAGAAAGGCTACATTGGTGGGGGGAGCAAGTAATAAATTACCATAGACACAAATACTTCACAACTGTAATATACCACAAGTGTGTACAAGATGGACACAAAGTCAGCAAACTAATCTTGTATTGTAGGATCTTACGTATGTCGACAAGACTGAGAGGGAGGTTTAAAAGCTCATATTAGATATAGTACAACAAGTAATATATACAGTAATGGAATATGCAATACATATGAAATGGAAAATCAACTTTGGAGACAAAATGTTCACTATCAATGTAAATGGGTCACTTACAACAGACTTATACGTTAAACCTACTGATTGCAATCATCTTCTGTACTACACAGTTTGCCATCCATAGAACACTAGGAAACCATTACCCAAACCACAATTATGCAGCATTCAATACACACTGTCAGACGCAAGCTCCAAATTGACTAGAAACACTGAGATGACACAAAAATTCATCATCAGATGATATCCTGAGAAATTAATTGTGAAGGAACTAAGACTAGATCATTGTCCACACAACCAGCGTTATACCATTACGCATTGTATTGCTTTAGTTGACACATACCACCCTTTTATGAAAAAAATTAACGAGATCATTGAGAGACATTGGCCTCTCCTATCTAAGGCATATCCAACCATATATTTGTTTGTGTGTGTTCTACAGTTAGGAATGTACAGGGATACTAAGGCACTGCCAACGTTGAGCGGGGGCGCCATGTCGAATGTTTATGTTGCCAACCTATTCAGCCAGGTAGAGTGACAGACACATAGGGACCTATTAGGGTCAGCCTAATATGTTTACTATTTATATTCTTCCTTATTACCTGTAATATTCCCTAAAAACTTTTTTAAGGGTTGGTCTACATATTTATAAGGCTTTTAAATATATCCATTAAAGGTTAATTTTTAAAGGGGATTCTTTTGCTTTGTTGGGTTTTTTACATACAACATTTTCACATTCCACCTCTCATATGTCACAAACGCTCACCATAAATTTCCTTTATATTTTTTTTTTTTGCAAATTCTTGTATGCAGCATATCACTTTACAAACTGTATAATATGCATCCATTCTGTATCCTTGTGCACCTTAGATGTCCTTGACAAAGACCTCTTTTGGTTGAAACATTTGACCATATCTGTTTTGACTCCTTGCCAGATCAAAATGAATTTCACTTGCAGCAAAACCTACAGATTTCAGCTGCTTCTTTGTTGCTGAGGTTTCTACTCTTATTATAAGTCAGGACCTCGGATCCTTTCCTTAAGCACACTACAGTCACCAGCAGTGCTGCCGGTCCTCTTCTTTCTATTCAAATGCATCTCAGTTGTTTCATTTTAAATCAAAACTAGTGGTATGGAGAGTCCAAATACTGACCCACTGCCAAACCGGTCATGCTGAAGGATGTTACAGGCAGCAGGTTCACACTCAGCACATGTGACAGAGTCTGGAGATGCCGTGGAGAGCGATCTGCTGCCTTCAACATCCTTCAGCATGACCAGTTTGGCAGTGGGTCAGTAATGGTGTGGGGTGGTGTTGTGAATGTTTTGGAAATGAATTCTGAGCAGAAGCTCCCTCTGGTGGTTACAAACAGTACTGAACCATTCAATGAGGATTGGCAATCAGGATTCACAGACTGGCTTGATATAAGAGAGGTTCCCTCCCATTATGGTTGCCGGTGATCAATTGTTCTTGTCTCAACTGTGGTTCCTGATTCACTTGGAAGCTTGCTGAGTCTTGCCTCTTCTTCTGCTTTCAGGTAAGATATTTTCTGTTTTTGTTTTTGTGCTTACCATTTGCATATTTCTCTGCATTTCTGTGAGGATAGCCAGGTTCCCCCCCCCCTGGGGGGCTTGGGCTCCTCTCGGTTCCGCTGTAGCCACTGTTGTTTGTTCATTTGCCTTTTCCAGTTTTTTCAGTGGCTGCGGATTAGTTTTGTTACACCAAGTTTTTTTGGATTGCAGTGAGTATCCTTTCTATCCTTTTCTGTCTAGGCAGATTGGGCCCCAGCGTTTGCTCATACTATTTTCTGTCTGTGTCTGTATTTCCTCTTGTCTAACTGCCATTACATGTTTGGGGGCTTCCTATGTTCTTTGGGGATCTGCTCCGGGGCAGATAGCTTTCCTCTTTCTATCTTTAGGTGTAGTTAATCTCTCAGGATGTGACGAGGCGTCTAGGACCAACGTAGGAACGCTCCACGGCTGCCTTTAGTTGTGGTGGTTAGTCAGGGTACTGCAATCCAATAGATTCCAACCTCTCTGGTGTATTGCCGTTTTTGCCTGCTCTCCTCAGCTACCAAAACATAACAGGGTGGTATTTCTTTGGAGGGCCACACAGCCCTCCATGTGCTCGCCAGAGGTAGCCTGACTGCCATTAGATACCGAGATGAGATCCTCAGACCCCTTGTGAGACCATATGCTGGTGCGGTTGGCCCTGGGTTCTTCCTAATGCAGGACAATGCCAGACCTCATGTGGCTGGAGTGTGTCAGCAGTTCCTGCAAGATGAAAACATTGAAGCTATGGACTGGCCTGCCCATTCCCCAGAACTGAATCCGATTGAGCACATCTGGGACATCATGTCTCGCTCCATCCACCAACATCACGTTGCACCACAGACTGTCCAGGAGTTGACAGATGCTTTAGTCCAGGTCTGGGAGGAGATCCCTCAGGAGATCATCTGCAACCTCATCAGGAGCATGCCCAGGCGTTGTAAGGAGGTCATAAAGGCACGTGGAGGCCACAAACAATACTGAGCATCATTTTGACTTGTTTCCACTTTAATTTTGACTTGTTTCCACTTTCATTTTGGGGGTCTCTCCAAATCCAGGCCTCCGTTGGTTCAAAAATTTGATTTCGATTGATGATTTTTGTGTGATTATGTTGACAGCACATTCAACTTTGTACAGAACAAAGTATTCAATGAGAATATTTCATTCATTTAGATCTAGGATGAGTTATTTGAGTGTTCCCTTTATTTTTTTGAGCAGTGTACTTAACAAAACAGTGTGAAACAACTGAAAATATGTCTTATAGTCTAGGTTCTTCAAAGTAGCCACCTTTTGCTTTGCTGACTGCTTTGCACACTCTTGACATTCTCTTGATGAGCTTCAAGAGGTAGTCACCGGAAATGGTCTTCCAACAATCTTGAAGGAGTTTCCAGAGATGCTTTGCACTTGTTGGCCCTTTTACCTTCACTCTGCGGGCCAAATCACCCCAAACCATCTCGATTGGGTTCAGGTTTGGTGACTGGAGGCCAGGTCATCTGGCATAGCACCCCATCACTCTCCTTTTTGGTCAAATAGCCCTTACACAGCCTAGAGGTGTGTTTGGGGTCATTGTCCTGTTGAAAAATAAATGATGGTCCAACTAAACGCAAGCCGGATGGAATAGCATGCCCCTGCAAGATGCTGTGGTAGCCATGCTGGTTCAGTATGCCTTCAATTTTGAATAAATCCCCAACAGTGTCACCAGCAAAGCACCCCACACCATCACACCTCCTCCATGCTTCACGGTGGGAACCAGGCATGTAGAGTCCATCCGTTCACCTTTTCTGCATCGCACAAAGACACGGTGGTTGGAACCAAAGATCTCAAATTTGGACTCATCAAGCCAAAGCACAGATTTCCACTGGTCTAATGTCCATTCCTTGTGTTCTTTAGCCCAAACAAGTCTCTTCTGCTTGTTGCCTGTCCTTAGCAGTGGTTTCCTAACAGCTATTTTACCATGAAGGCCTGCTGAACAAAGTCTCCTCTTAACAGTTGTAGAGATGTGTCTGCTGCTAGAACTCTGTGTGGCATTGACCTGGTCTCTAATCTGAGCTGCTGTAAACCTGCGATTTCTGAGGCTGGTGACTCGGATAAACTTATCCTCAGAAGAAGAGGTGATTCTTGGTCTTCCTTTCCTGGGGCGGTCCTCATGTGAGCCAGTTTCTTTGTAGCGTTTGATGGTTTTTGCAACTGCACTTGAGGACAATTTCAAAGTTTTCCCAATTTTTCAGACTGACCATTTCTCAAAGTAAATGGTTTTTCTTTACTTAGCTGCTTTTTTTCTTGCCATAATACAAATTCTAACAGTCTATTCAGTAGGACTATCAGCTGTGTATCCACCAGACTTCTGCACAACACAACCCCATTTATAAGGCCAGAAATCCCACTTATTAAACCTGACAGGGCACACCTGTGAAGTGAAAACCATTCCCGGTGACTACCTCTTGAAGCTCATCAAGAGAATGCCAAGAGTGTGCAAAGTAGTCATCAAAGCAAAAGATGGCTACTTTGAAGAACCTAGAAATATAAGACATAATGTCAGTTTTTACACACTGTTCTGTTAAGTATATAATTCCACATGTGTTAATTCATAGTTTTGATGCCTTCAGTGTGAATGTACCATTTTCATAGTCATGAAACTACAGAAAAATCTTTAAATGAGAAGGTGTGTCCAAACTTTTGGTCTGTACTGTATATATATATATATATATATATATATATATATATATATATAGCTTTGCCAATAATGTGTGTGTGCAAGTAACTGCATCAGCAAAGAATCATTGTCTTGGTTAGTTTCTTCCTAAACTGCCTGTTGATAGACAAAAACACATTTCATCCAGCAGTTTCAGTGAAAAATTAAAAAAAAAAATGAATGACATAATCTCAATATTTTCCAACTTCATAGAAAGTTTTTTGTATCAGTATATACAAGCAGTTTTACCCTGTGTTATGAGCTCACCTGATGAAGTATATTTTCTAAGCCTTAGGTCAGGATAGAAAACACCCACCGAAGGCATTAGCGAAGCAAGTAGGATTTGCTGAATAGAACTTGGAACAGCAAGGACTAGGACAACAGGGTATGCTAGATGCTCAGGAGCTGAAGATATGCAGTTGTGTGAAAAAGTGTTTGCACCCTTCCTGATTTCCTATTCCTTTGCATATTTGTCTGTTTAAGATCACCAAGCAAATTTAAATATGTAACAAAGATAACACAAGTAAATACAAAATGCAGTTTTTAAATGAAGGTCTTTATTATTAAGAGAAAAAGAAATCCAAATCTACAGGGCCCTGTGTGAAAAAGTGATTGTCCCTTAAACCTAATAACTGGTTGAGCCACCCTTAGCAGCAACAACTGCAATCAAGCGTTTGCAATAACGGGCAAAGAGTCGTTCTTTACAACGCTCTGGAAGAATTGTAGCCCACTCATCTTTGCAGAATTGTTGTAATTCAGCCACATTGGAGGGTTTCTGAGCATGAACTGCCTTTTTAAGATCATGCCACATCATCTCAATCGGATTAAGGGCAGGTCTTTGTCCAGGCCACTCCAAAGTCCTAAATTAGTTTTTTTTAAGCCATTCAGAGGTGGACTTGCTGGTGTGTATTGGATCATTGTCCAGCTGCATAACCGAAGTGCGCTTCAGCTTCTGAGGTCACAAACAGATGGCCTGACATTCTCCTTTGATTTTTTTGGTAGACAGCAGAATTGATGGTTCCATTTACCAGAGCAAGTCTTCCAGGTCCTGAAGCAGCAAAACAGACCCAGACCATCACATTACCACCACCATATTTCTCAGTTAGTATGATGTTCTATCTCTGAAATGCTGTTACTTCTGTGCCAGATGTGATGGGACATACACCTTCCCAAAAGTTCAACTTTTGTCTCGTTAGTCTACAGAGTATCCTCCCAAAGGTCTTGGGGATCATCAAGATGTTTTCTCGCAAAACTAAGATGAGCCTTTATGTTCTTATTGCTCAGCAGTGGTTTTAGTATTGGAACTCTGCCATGCAGGCCATTTTTGCCCAGTCTCTTTCTCATGGTGAAGTCATGAACACTGAAGTTAATTGAGGCAAGTGAGGCCTTCCATTTTTTTTGTATATGTTGTTGTGGGGTGTTTTTTGACCTCTTGGATGGATCGTCGCTGCGCTCTTTGAGTAATTTTGGTCAGCCAGCCACTCCTGGGAAGGTTCACCACTGTTCCATGTTTTCACCATTGGTAGATAATGGCTCTCACTGCGGTTCTCTGGAGTCCCAAAGCTTGAGAAATGGCTGTATAACCTTTTCCAGACTGATAGATCTCAATTACTTTGTTTCTCATTTGTTTCAGAATTTCTTTGGATCGTGACATGATGTCTAGCTTTTGAGGCTCTTTTGGTCTACTTCAGTTTGTCAGGCAGGTCCTATTTAAGTGATTCTTGATTGAGAACAAGTATGGCAGTAATCAGGCCTGGGTGTGGCTATGGAATTTGAACTCAGCTTCCTGATAAACCACAGTTAATTAAGGTTGTAATGAGGGGGATCACTTTTTCACACAGGACCCTGTAGGTTTGGATTTATTTTTCCCTTAATATATACCTTCATTTATAAACTGCATTTTGTGATTACTTGTGTTTTCTCTGTCTAATATTTAAATTTGTTTGGTGACCTGAAACATTTAAGTGTGATAAACATGCAAAAGAATAGATCAGGAAGGGGGCAAACACTTTTTTCACACAGCTGTGTACTCTATACTTTCAGGACTTGAAACATTATTAGTAGTGTAAACAGCTCCAGAGAAAAGTTTATGCTTACAGCAGTCAAATGATTAATCGGCAAACAAATGGATATCCACTTACAGCAATGGTGAATACGGAAAGATGCAGAGATGATACTCCCGTATTCTCAGTTTAGAAAATCCACCTCACCAGGTGAGCACTTAACACTCTTTGTTGCATTCTGTTATGTGGATGAGTGGATGCATCACATGTATGTTAAGCTTCAAGCACCACAGAAGGGAAACGGGGGAGATTACTTGGGGAGATTTTTTTGTCTTCATTACATACACTTTGAAATATAAATTCAAGTCTATAGGTAGTCATAAAGATTAGATACATGTTGGTTGAAACAAGTGCTAACCAGACATAGTGGACCCCTTCGGTTGCAACAGATGGGCTAAACTGAGGTGTGGGATCTTTCCCTAGTTTTTACGCACTTATAATAATTTTATTTGTATATCGCTAACATATACGGCAGCACTTTACAATTCAGAGGAGACGTGAACAAACAATATCGGACATTACAGAGTAATGCATTTTAACAATTTGAACAAGAGGAGTGAGGACCCAGATCACACAAGCTTACAATCTGCAAGGAAGGAGGGATGTACAAAGCACTAAAAATGCTTGTAATGTACTGTCCAGCCATCATTATGCAAAATAAGGGTTCACAACTGCATGAACTGATCACCAACCAGTATGTCTATGTCCAGATAAAAAAAAAAAGATTCAGGGGAAAATGTAAAAAGAGGGAACTTAAAAAAGTTAGATTAGTAGTGAGGTCATGTGAATGTCCAGCCTAGAGAGATGTGTTTTTAGAGCACATTTGTAACTGAACACAGTTGCACAGAACACAATCAGATTGTATGGGGTAGTGCAATCTAGAGAACCAATGCAGCATGAGAAAAGTCTTGAATATGGGAAAGGGAAGTTCAAATTATGGATGATGTTCGTTTTGGATTATTAGGAGAACAGAGCATGGGAAGTGCTATAGAACAAGAATATCGACTTTGCTAGAGGGAATAGCTAGGTCACAATCTAAGAGTAGTCTCTTTAGAGTTAGCTGACAGATGATGGTGTCCGAAGAACCAAAAGAAGATACATGAAATATAGTCAAGACAACCGTAGGTCAGGGCAGACAGAGTTCACTCAAAATCATAAACATGCAGGAGGTTAGTACAATGCCATGTATTTGGAAGACAAGATCATTTGGGGGTACTCAAGGACTGAAGTTGAGCAATACTGGTGTACATGAATCATACACCTATATGTTCTACCAACTATATTGCATATTGAAAAAAATAGATTGAATGGTGGGTTTTTATTGCCACCTAGTGGTCACCTAAGATAGGTGTTTGCAGAATTAAAGGGAAGCTGTAACATGAAAAAACACTATTTACCTGCAGATATTTCTTTCTTAATTTTTTTTACTACACTGCACAGGCGCCAGAAAAGGTTAAACAGCCCCAACACCTGCGCATTTCAGGAATTTGCTCTGCCCTCAACAGGGCAGAGAAGTACACCTGTGCAGGTGCGCGGTGCATCATCCACACGAAGAAAGCAGGAGGACGGCATCGCAAGAAGATGAGAGGCGCCAGACCAAGAAGAGCAACACCCATCTGACCAGACCGCCCCACAGGTGAGTATTATGAGTTATTTTTCTTCTCTTACAGGTCCGGTTGAGGCAGATATACAGCATTATAGAATAATGTATATCAGGCCTGAAAGGTGATGGCCGGAACTTATATCGGCCAAAACTGGTGACAAGTTCCCTTTAAAAGCGTACCAGAAGGTGACAGATTCCCTTTAACTCCTCTCCTGGCTCATCTTCAGCCAGGATCTGGGCAGCCACTAGTGGCTGAGCTCCATATAAACCAGAAGTCCATTATGTAAGCTAAAAGCTGTTATTGCAGGAGAATGACAGCAGATGGAACAAGCAAGTCAGTTGCAACTTGCTTATTTTCATGCTCTCTAGTTAAACTAATTTAATAACTGAGAATATCCCTTTATTTATAATAGTTCTAAAAAGACCATTTTAAGTTTAAAATATTGTAACGTGAATGACCGCTGTATATAATTCGGATAATTAATATGTAGCCATTACATATGCACATTCCAGTATGACTAGTTTACTTCTTTTTATTTTTTACTTCCTGTATTCTGTAAATTCTGCCCACACAAAGATAGCCTATGGTTTGCACTACAGTATAGCATATGAAATGAATGGCTGTGGCTAAAACAGATGACTGCATGTTGTGGTTAAGATTGCCGAAGACATTTCCTGAGATTGAGTCTGTACAGTTTAGAATAGTTTGTCAGATCACTGGTGTCATAACTGACGTGAAAACATCGGATTATGTGACTGCAGAAGATTGAATTTACAAGAGGAACACCCAATATGAAAACTGCTGCTAGGAACTGCTCATTAGAAATAGGGATATACTGTAGAAGAAAATGAATCACAACTACGTCATTTCCAGCTGTCTTTATTCTCGGAATTATTGTATTGCTCACTAGCTATTCATGACATTTATGACGCAGAAGTCATAGAGTGCATTTCAGCATTTTTTAATGCAAATTTTAAACTGAGTTTTACAGTACCAGCTAAAGCTAGGAGATTTCAGAAACCTCATGCACACACATTGGGGTTTTTCCTGACTGAAGTGGATAACTGCTGCAATTTTGAAAACTGCAGCATGTCACTTTTATCATTTTTGCAGTGTTTTTTCACTCATTAAAAGCAATGAGTAAATATAAAAACGCAGCAAAAATGCAGGTATCAGGTTTTGCGGCATGTTTTTGAAAAAAGCAGGTACAGCAATATGTGAAACCCATTTATTTTTGTGATTTTCACAAGATTAAATCAAAATATCTTGGTCTCCTCCCATGAGAATGTTAGTTAGGATTAGTACAGTTTAATTAAATTAGAGATATGTGTAAAGGTAACATTGGCGAACCAAGCTGTGAAATCGAACAATTCCTGACCAACTCAATGGCTGACCAAAGTGTGCAAATAAACAGTGTCCTTACAAACTCAGTGCTCTGCCAATGTCTTAAGGCACTGTCACACTTAGCGATACACCAGCGATCCCGACAACGATCAGGATCGCTGGTGTATCGCTACATTATCGCTGCTGAGCTGCCAAACAGGCAGCTCAGGCAGCGATCAGTACAAGCGACACTGCGGGTAACATCGCTTAGTTACCCACAGTGTACCTTGGATACCAGCGCCCTGATGCAGGGAGCTGGTAACCAAGGTACACAGCGGGTTTCCAGGCGCTGCGCGGTGCCTAGAAACCCGCAGTGTACCTTGGTTACCAGCTCCCTGCATCAGGGCGCTGGTATCCAAGGTACACAGCGGGTTTCTAGGCACAGCCCCGCGTCTGGAAACCTGCTGTGTACCTTGGTTACCAGCGGATCGCTGGTCTCCCGCCTGTCACACGCAGCGATGCGTGCCTGTCAGCGGGAGACCAGCGATCAAAAAAATGTCCAGGACATTCAGCGACGATCAGCGATACCCAGCAGGGGGGCTGATCGTCGCTGAATGTCACACACAGCGATATCGCTGGGGAGCTCGCTGCTGCGTACAAAACTAGTGACTCAGCAGCGATCTCGCTAGCGATATCGCTATGTGAGACGGGGGTTTTAAGGCACTGTCACACTTAGGCCTCTTTCACACATCCGTCTTTTTGTATCAGGCATGATCCGGCGTGTTGGTAAAAAAACGGATCCGGTACCGGATGTGTTTTTTTACCATTGACTTTCATTAGCGCCGGATCGTGCCTGATGTCATTGCGTTGTATCCGTTTTTGTCCGGATCCGGCGGAAATGTACATTCCGGCGGCCGGAAAAAACGGAGCATGTAACGTTTTTTTTTTTTGCCGGAGCCGCCTGATGTGCCTGAAGCGGCGCATCAGGCGGCCGGAAACAATAGAAGTCAATGGAACCGGATCAGACTTTTGTGCAATCCGTCAAAAGTCTGATCCGGTTTCTGGAAATCAAGGACTACTACTACTACTACTACTACTACTACTACTACATTTTCCAGTGTCTCCGGGCATCCGAAACCCTCTTTTTCTGGGTTCAAAAGTTTAGGTCGGATCCAGCAAAAAAACGGATCCGTTGCATCAGTTTTTTTGTTTCAGTGCCGGATCCGTCCCTTCAGGTGTTCGACGGATCATGCCTGATACAAAAAGACGGATGTGTGAAAGAGGCCTTAGCGATCGCACTAGCGATCACGACAACGACACAACCTGGCGAGATCGCTAGTGCGATCGCTATGTGGTCGCTAGTTAGCTTCCAAACACAAAGATCTTGTCACGTCGCCGTTGGATTCAGTGGCTGGTGTTCCTGCCTCGGCCGCTGGGAGGCGCCGGACTCAGGCGTCTGGTGGGCGTAGGCTTCGCTCTGCTGCCTGAGGTGGGGTGGTTGGTGTCGGTCATGCATCACCATCTGGCCTGGTTCTGGGGCGGTCCAGATGAGGTCATCAGACTGTGAGCCTGTGAGAGGTAGACATGCCCTTCAAATGCCTTGGAGCTTGGCTTGCAAGCCGCCAGATATAGTCTTGGTTTCCCCAGTGTGCTAGTTTGTTTTGCTATTGTATCTCTGACCTTTGCCTGAATTTCTGACCCTTCTACTGCCTGACGATTTTGTACCTCTGTTGCCCGCCTGGTTTTGACTCTGACTTTTGCCTGGATTTTGACCCTTCTTTAGCCTGCCGATTTTGTACCTTTGCCGCCCTCCGGTTTTGACCTTTGGACTTCTGACTACGCATTTGGTCTCGCTTTTTATTGCCTTCCTAGCGTCCTTCCTACTCCGGTCCACTGCTCTCATAGGCAGCTACCCCCTGGGCTTCGCTATAATTCCAGATCCCGGTAAAGGGTCTCGGGGTTTCTCGGGGTACTGTCTTACCTGCAGTTCAGACCTGCAGTGAGCGGACGTCACCGATCTCATCAGAGATCAGCGATCTGTATAACTACCTCTGCGGTCGTTGGGAAAACCTAGTCCCACCTGCGACGCTGGTAAAGTCGTTTATAAAGGGTGTCACACTCAGCGATTCAGGCTCACCAGCGGGACACCAATGACCAAAAAACGGCTCAGAGCGTTCATAAGCAATCAACGACATCTCAGCAGGGGCCACATCGCTGCTACATGTCACACACAGCTGCGTCGCTAACGAGATCGCTACTGCGTCATAAAATCGGTGACTCTTTAGCGATCTCGTTAGCGATCTCGCTTAGTGTGACAGTACCTTTAGGTAAGCTATTCTGGACCATAGAATGATAGAATGTTAAGAGTTGGAAGGGACCTCAAGGGTCATCGTGTCCAACCCCCTGCTCAATGCAGGATTCACTAAACCATCTCAGACAGATGTCTGTCCAACCTCAGTTTGAAGACTTCCATTGAAGGAGAACTCACCACCTCTTGTGGAAGCCTGTTCTACTCATTGATCACCCTCACTGTCAAAAAGTTTTACCTAATATCTAATCTGTATTCCCTCCCTTTCAATTTCATTCCATTGCTTTTGGTGTTTCCATGTGCAAATGTGGACACAGTATTCCAGATGAGGACTGACCAAGGAGGAGTAGAGGGAGATAATTTCTTTACGTGATCTAGACTATGCTTCTCTTAATACATCCTAGAGCTGTGTTTGCCTTTTTTGCTGCTTATCACACTGTTGACTCATGTGCAGGCTGTGATCTATTAGTATACCCAAATGTCGCTGCCAATTGTACAAGCTTATCTAGATCCTTCTGAATCCTTTCTCTGTCTTCTCTTGTGTTGCTATCCCCCATAGCTTTGCATTGTCTGCAAATTTAATTAGTTTAGCTTCAGTTCTAGATCATTTATAAAAATGTTGAACAACACTGGGGCCAGGACAGAGCCTTGTGGTACCCCACTTGAAACACTCTTCCAATTGGATGTTCAATCATTTATTACCATTCTTTGAGTACGACCACTGAGCCAGTTATGAATCCACTTTACCGTAGACTTGTCAATGCTATACTTGGTGATTTGTTCAATAAGGATAGTATGAGATACTTATTAAATGCTTTGCTGAATTAGAGATATTCTATATCTACCTCATTTCCCTGATCCACCCAGTCAGTGATTCCATCATAGAAGGAAATTAGATTAGTCTGGCATGACTTGTTTGCTACAACGCCACGCTGGCTCTGGTTAATTACTGTATTCTTATCCAAGTATTTGCATACATGCTATTTAATAATTAGTTCAGAACTTTCCTAGTATACAGTATATGTGCAGTGGCATACCGCCAATGGCGGCAGACCGGCGCCAGACCCCCCCCATGCCAGGCAGCTTACTTTCATTTGTATCATCATCCTGGTCCTGGATGCCAATACAGTTGAAAAACAATGATGGGAGAGGGAGCCGTGAACTGACACTCCCTCTCACATGATTCCCCCTCTGCTTCTGACCTTTCTGACGTCGCATCACCACTACACTACACTACAGCGCACTCTGTGCTGAGCAGTGCAGAGGGTCAGAAGACCGGAGACTGCATATCACACCTGATTGCACTTTGTAGCACATATATTGCATAGCACAAGTCTGCCAAGACTTTAGTCTGCAGTGTGTATTCCATAAGGGTGTATTTTACAACTGTGAGATATGAATTAATTATTATTATTATTACACATTTATATAGCGCCATTTATTCCATGGCGCTTTACATATGAAAAGGGAAAATTAATCCAGAATGATGTATACAGACTGTGCCCTGCCATCATCGCACTTTAACCAGCATGTCTTTTTATCTATTTTCCCTACAGGTACGTCACCCAGCTTTCTACACAGCCTGTTCTTACCTCTGCTCATAGTATCCACATGGTACGTCACCCAGCTTTCTACGCAGCCTGTTCTTACCTCTGCTCATAGTATCCACATGGTACATCACCCAGCTTTCTACACAGCTTTCTATACAGCCTGTTATTACCTCTGCTCATAGTATCCACATGGTACATCACCCAGCTTTCTACACAGCTTTCTATACAGCTTTCTATACAGCCTGTTATTACCTCTGCTCATAGTATCCACATGGTACATCAACAAGTTTTCTACACAGCTTTCTATACAGCCTGTTATTACCTCTGTTCATAGTATCCACATGGTACGTCACCCAGCTTTCTACACAGCTTTCTACACAGCCTGTTCTTACCTCTGCTCATAGTATCCACATGGTACGTCTTTCAACTAACCCCCTGCTTTAGCCCAGTGTTATTTATGACATTGCTTACTTTGGCTTGATCATATGCATCTGGTGGACTCTTAATTGTCTGACCAAGATGAGCACAGACCACTCCCCTCTGCTTCACACCTAATTGCACTTTGTAGCACATATAATGCATAGCACAAGTCTGCCAAGACTTTAGTATGCAGTGTGTATTCCATAAGTGTTTATTTTACAAGTTCCCAG
The DNA here is from genome assembly GCA_033576555.1 of Oophaga sylvatica. Taxonomy (NCBI): domain Eukaryota; kingdom Metazoa; phylum Chordata; class Amphibia; order Anura; family Dendrobatidae; genus Oophaga; species Oophaga sylvatica. Next base: position 17,447 of record JARQOD010007423.1, on the reverse strand, counting down.
AGGAGCATTGCACGGCAAATAAGCCTCCTTACCTTGACACGCCAGAGCTGGTATGTCACTCTCCACAAGGAGAAACCTTACCCCCTAGACCTTAGTCCAGAGCCTCTCATCTAGCCAAATCAGATCTCTCCTACTTTGCACTGACGAGGACCAATAGTCCGAAACACTGTGTCTGCAAATGGAGATTCTGATTTGGCTTTTATCCTAAGTCATATTACAAGACTCGTTAAAGGGTTGATTGTGACTTGTAGGATCGCTACTTCCAATAGGTGGCGCTATAGAGTACAAGTCCTCTTTGTTTGAAGAGGCAATTTGCATATTTTACAAGTGTGAGATATGAATTAATCCAGAATTGACCCAGAAGGGACCTGAAGGTAACTGGATACAGTCACTGTAAACAATGTTTCTGTTCATTTTCACTCTGACCCCTATAATCCTTCACTTTCTGCTAACCCCCTTAATCCCTACACCAACCAAGGAACTGTTCATCTCTACCTCAATCCTCCCCATGCATCTCACCTCTTCCTCAGATCTGTTTCTCAACATACAATCCTCTGTCTCCAAACACAGACAGCCCCCTCATGCCCTCTCCTGCTCCCACCTGCTAACACTCTCTCTGCTTCTCACTGCCGGCGATATCTCTCCAAATCTTGGTCCTCCTCACCTCATTCCCACAGTCATTTCTACCTCACTTCCACGCTCTATCACAAATTTCCGTAACCTCTTCAACCTTATACCCATTCGCCCGGCCCCAGCTTCCCCAGTCCCACTAACAGGAGCTCTGTGGAATGCTCGCTCTGTCTGCAACAAACTTTCCTTCATCCATGATCTCTTTATTACTAACAAACTTTCCTTCCTCGCCATCACTGAAACCTGGCTCTCCCCCTTTGACATTGCCTATCCTGCTGCACTCTCGTATGGTGGATTCCACCTTTCCCACACCCCCCGCTCCAGCAGCAAGCATGGTGGAGTAGTTGGTTTTCTCCTGTCAGATAACTGCTCCTTCACCCCAATCCCACTGCCACCCTCTGTTACCCTTCCTTCCTTTGAGGTGCACTCTGTGCACATCTACTCCCCCTACAACCTTCAACTAGCTGTCATTTACCGCCCCCCAGTGCCTGCCACCACCTTCCTCGACCACTTCACCACCTGGCTACTTCATTTCCTTTCCACTGTCATCCCCACTATCATCTTGGGCTACTTCAACATCCCCATTGACACTTCCCTCTCAGCTGCCACTAAACTTCTATCCCTCACCCTCACTCAATGGTCTTCTGCAGCCACTCACAAAGATGGCCACACACTAGACGTCATCTTCACCCGCCTCTGCTCCCTATCTAGCCTCTCTAACTCACCTCTTCCTCTTTCTGACCACAACCTACTTACATTCTCTTCCCTCTCCTCTCCCAGTACACAATCCCCACCCCACAAACTTGCACACCCTCGCAGAAATCTTAAACATCTCGATCTACACGCACTGTCTGAATCCCTCCTCCCTCTTACAGACATAAGTTCCCTATACAATGCAGATGCCGCTGCCGCTCTATATAACACCACAATAGCTGCAGCTCTGGAATCGGTCGCCCCTCTCACACATACCAAAGCTCAAAAAATCAACAGACAGCCCTGGCACACCAGCCTGACCAAAGAACTGAGATGAGCTTCCAGGGCTGCTGAGCGGAGATGGAAAAGATCCCACTCCAATGAAGACTTCATCACATTCAAACAGTCCCTCACTACTTTTGTCAGGGTTAAAATATATTTTTGTACTTTTATATGATGCTTATGTGCTAGCTTCCATTTTGTGTATTCAAACAATAAGCTTTCCTTGCTACGTGGCATTTAGCTAAGACCCATCTCTGAGGAATAGAGCCGGATCCTAAATTCCAAGAAGATTGCATCAGCCAAAAGTTACATCATTCAAGGACTGGGCTGAAGGAACAGTGGAACCAATCCAGACGGCAGAATACTATATATATCCATATATGGCTATACTGTTTCTCTTTAGGTACCCCTTACTCCACCCTGATATGCATACTATATAACTTTTGTGCTTGTAGGAATAAAGACAGAACTGCGCCGAGACTGCTGCTTGCCAGTAGTTCTCTGAGCATGCTCTGAGTTTGAACCAGCTTGTTGTCTGACTCATTCTTTGATTGGTCGACCCATGCTCATAGCCTGAATCCGAAGTGACTGGAGGACGAGTGGTTTGTCGCTACGACCCCGACAATTGGCGCCCAACGTGGGGTGTGGCTAGCGGTCCGCTACCCGCCAGACCCGTGCCGTGGACCTCTCCAGTGGTGCCCGCGGTGACTGAACTCGAGGACTGATCAGCCTCCCAGAAACACGGTAAGTTGAGATATATTCTATATGTTTCACTTGCCTGTGTGTCAGTCACCGTAGGTCCTGTTGGGTTGTCTATTTGGGTCTGAGTGGGTGACCGGTCGAGTGGTGAGACCTTATGCGTCCTGCGCCACGCTCCGAACCAGCAACTGTGAAGCCGAGTGACGTCGCGTGCCTGCGCTCACTCGTGTATACATCACTTCCTCCTCCTCCGGTCATTGTACTCTGTTCTAGATAGCTGTCTCCCGTGACTGTAGATGTATAGTGTTGATGTGGGTCCAAAACCAAGTTGGGAATACAAGAAGGGAAACGCACATGTTGATTTAGTAAAGACAAATTGAAGTATTCTTTGTCTGTTACGGGAAATCTCACAAGGGGACTACCCGTTGTCACGGTTAGAGTGTTACGGTGAGCTGAGCTGTAAAGTCACCATCCACGGTTAGGGAAAGGATAGATTGAAGTTGTCTCTGTCTTGTCAGTGTGTTGATAGTCTTCTACACTGACGGTTGGTGACCTGCCGGCGGCACCGGTGGTCTGAGTCGCGACAGACCATTACATTCTGTTCAAACATGTTGCGTATGTTTAAATCTGAGAGACCTCACAAGTTAGAGGGTGGGGTGTTGGGAGTTGTTGAGTTAGTGGAGTCACGGGAAGGCAAGAAGGCTGTCAAGGATGTGAAGAAATTGTACAAGATGATGGGTCTACCCAGTACAGGGAGACTCCAGCCTTCAGTGTGGAAAGAGTATGTAATACAGAAGAAGGGAAAGTTAAAGTGATGAAGGATTCCTGCACCAAGCACAGGCACATCTTAGAGTAGCCACTGATCTGAAGGTTGAGGGCTGGAAGGAGGTAGATGGTGCAGGAGGTTCAGAAAATACGGATACGTGAAAAGTGCAGAATGTGATTTGTTATGTGCTCCTAAAATGGCCGCTGCACCCCTCATGCCTGTCACCGTACAAAGCCCCCAGCCACCGCCCTATAATGGCGCCGACACCAACTCACCGGAAGGGTGGGTGTGTCGTGTTTGTAACGAACAGAACCCGCCCTGGGCGGAGTTTTGCCGTGTCTGCGGGGCTGGCCGCCCCTGGCGTAGTTCCCTGCCCACCTCCGGTAATGGGCCCTCCCCTAGCAGCCATCTTGGTACACCCGGATCCACCCAGTTGGGCCTATATCCTCTCCTGACTCCTTCCGGCACCTACTACCAACCACCCACAGCCACAGAAAAGGCCGCAATTCCCTGCCATCCACCTCCGGTACAGACCGCTGATCCTGTACCCTCTGCCCCGGACCCCAAGGCAGCTGCACTACCCCTGTTCCCGGTTGATGTCCCCAATCCCGGCGCCGTCCTTCTCGACCATCTTAACAACAACCCACAACTTCAGGCCCGATTACGCTCCATACGGCGGGATCTGGAAGCACAGGAGGCCCAAGGGGCACCGGGGGACAACGAGTCTGAGGATGCGTGGGCTCCAGACATCCCGATTCCCCCTCCTCTGCCACAGTCACCACAGCCCCCCCTTCTGACACCACAGATGCCCTCCCACTATGTTACTATAGACCAGACAGGGTTTTCCATCCAACAGCCATCCCCACCGGTGTTCCCTACACCCCGACGGCCCAGTAGGCCGCGACCTGCCCTCCCGCCTACACTTCCCATCAGCAGGCCTAAGCCCCTGGTCCCTCCCAGATACGAAGACTGGGACCCTGTCCGCTACCATGACTGCGTCACTCATGATGGACAACCGGTGACCCTGTCCATAGGTTATGGAGACATACGCACACACCAAGTGGGGGCCATAGTCAACCCAGCTAATTCCCAGATGACCCACGCTGGGGGATTGGCACAGAAACTTGCAGCCGCAGGCGGCCCTGCTGTGATGACTGAATCTCAGGCCTATGTCACCACCTTTGGTCCATTGGCCCCTGGTCATACTGTAGTTACTACTGCCGGGAACCTGCCTGCTGATGTCATTATACACGCAGTGGGCCCCATCTATGACCCACAGAACTCTGAACTGGCCCGTATAACTCTTAGGTCCGCCATACGCTCTGTACTCCTCCACGCCGGCCAGCTTGGGCCGGAAGTTATGCCTAGATGTACCCTATCCATCCCACTCATATCCTCTGGCCTCTATGGCTATCCCATTGGCCCATGTATGGAGGAACACGTCCGTGCCCTGAAGGACGGTCTCTCAGTTCTGGACCATCATTTGGTCTCAGTCCGTATTGTCTGTACCCGGGAACAGGAGGTCCAGGGTCATATTCTAGAGGCAGCCAAATTACTAACCTCCCCTAACCCCCCCTGATATGACAAGCGCTCTGTTGCTTTCAGGGGAGGCCATACCTGATACTGTCCCAGTAGCTCCAGCCCACGGGGCCAGTCAAGTGGAAGTACCTGGACCCCTTGGTATGATCAAGTACCAGCCCTTCAGTCCCACTCAAGTGGAATCCATAGTCTCCAGGCTGCCGGATCCCGACAAGCATCCCATGCAATATGTCAGGAGTCTGGGCGTCACCCGTAGTGTCTATGGAGCCACCTGGTCTGACCTCTCGGGTATTACGTCTGTGAAGGCTAAGGAAGCCTTTTTACCCACCATCCAGAAGGCCCTAGACCCTTCCAAAGCCGGGTCCCTTTCAACCCATGACTCTGGTCTAGAATTTATGATACAACTCAAGGCCTGGGCACAGGACCGCCTATCAGACCAGACTGGGTCTGTCCAGGATGTCAAGCAAGAAACAGAGGAGTCTGTGGAATCATATGCCTCACGGCTCAGTCTGCACTTTGAGGATTTGGGGTACGATCCCCATATAAAGAATCAGGCCACCCTCCTGGTTCAATCTTTCATCGATGGCCTCCAGGACAGTCTTAAAGATGACATCTTGCTGACTCGACCAGAAATCAGATCTGCCAATTTCGATGACGCAGTTACTGTGGCCAAAGCATTTCAGAAAGCTATACAGAAACGTGACAAAGACACAAAGCCTAAAAAGAAGTCACCCTCATCTGCCACTATGATCTACCAAGCCCAAGACGACATGCCAGCACCCCTAATCAGCCAGGAATCAATGGGTCATGGTCAAAGGTTCAGGTCCGGACACCCCACCTCAGCAAAGGAGACAAGAATATTATCCGAATGATAATAGGCAAGCAGCCCCTCTCAATCGAGGAAGGAGAAACCGTGATGATACTGGATGAATGCTCTGCTGGGAATGTGGTAGTCCAAACCACGTCCGCAGAGATTGCCCAGCCAGAAGACGGTATGACTCCCAGAGTTATTCTCAGAACTCCAGGAACGGTGGTCCTTATGGTGACGGGTCCCCCTACCGACCTAATGGCCCTCGCCAATGACGGGCAGGCCAACCAGTGTCCACCTTCCCTGCAACCCACCCCTCTGCAGCCTGTGGGACCGTTACCTTACAGGTGGATCAACAACCTTTGAAGTTCCTGGTGGACACTGGAGCGGCCACATCAGTTATTTCTTCCGCACAATTACCTCCCTCCATTGCCCTGTCTTCAGAAACTCTCACCTGTGTAGGAGTTGAAGGTCAACATGTCTCATCTCCTCTAACGGTTCCAGTAGCTGCAGGGCCCTTTACTGGAGTATTGACCAAGTTCCTAGTCTCTGAAACTTGCCCTGTCAACCTGCTCGGGGCAGATCTTCTCAAGAGAATGAAAGCCACCATTTCCTTTGGGGAGCAAGGAATGGAACTCCTCCTGCAGGACCCTAACTCAGAACATGGTATGGAAGATAGATGTGTCCTCAAAGCCTTCCCTCTCATCATGATGACCATCCAACCTGACACCTTTCTGGATACCTCTCTGTTCCCTGATTCTCTGTGGTCAAATGGTCCTGAAGATGTGGGCCTTTTGGAGGTGCCTCCGGTAGAAGTGCATCTCAAACCAGGTCATAAATACCCTCGCCTGCCCCAGTATCCCCTCAAGGCCGCCCAAGAACAGAGCCTGGGTACCCAAATTACCTCCTCCTTCAATCTGGAGTTCTCATAAGGTGTGTGTCTCCCTGCAACACACCTCTGTTTCCAGTTAAGAAGAAGACTGCTCCAGGAGAACCTCCAAAGTACCGGCTGGTCCAGGATCTCAGAGCAGTGAATGCTGCCACCCATTCTGGAGACACCGGTGGTACCTAATCCAAATACTCTATTGTCCCAGGTACCCACCACAGCTACCGTTTTCACTGTCATAGATTTGGCCAACTCTTTCTTCAGTGTGTGTCTACATGATAATTCATGGTTCCTCTTTGCCTTCACCTTCCAAGGATCACAACTCACATGGACTAGAACTCCACAAGGAGCCCAGAACTCACCTAACCAGTTCACTCAGGCTATGAAGCTGGTCTTAGAACCATGGATCCAGGAACACCCAGAGGTTACCCTCTTGCCATACGTGGACGACCTCTTACTTTGTGGAACTGAGGATACCATTGAAGATGCATCCACATCACTTTTGATGTTTCTTCATGCTGCCAGCTGCAAGGTCTCCAAGAACAAAGTGCAGTGGTGCCAACTCAAAGTTGTCTTCCTTGGTCACTGTATCTCGCAAGGGGCCAGACATCTGACTGAAGAAAGGAAACAGGCCATCCGAGAGATATTCTACCCCGAGACTTATTCTGCCATGCAGACCTTCCTTGGACTACTGTAGACAGTGGATCCCTGACGCCTCCAGACTCATGCAACCCTTGTATGACTGTCTCAAGAATGGAGGCCCAGACTGGCGGAATGCCCCGGGTCCAAATGTCTATGAAGAACAGAAACGTTGTTTTATAGCACTTAGGGAGAGTGTCATCTCTGCTCCTGCCTTAGGCATCCCGGATTACACTCAACCCTTTCATCTCTTCGTGTCCGAATCCGGGGGACACGCATCTGGAGTCCTGGCCCAATGCCAAGCTGACAAGTTCAAGCCTCTAGGCTACTACTCAGCACGTCTAGACCCCGTGGCCCGCACTGCACCTACATGTCTCAAAGCAGTCCATGCTGCTCACACCCTACTGGATAAGTCTGCTGACGTCGTCCTTGGACATGACTTGATCATACAGGCTGGTCATGATCTCTCTGCTGTCCTCCAACAAACTTCACCCAGGCACCTCATGCACCAAAGGCACCTTCGTCTTCAATGTTCACTGCTGTTACCCTCCAACATCACGTTCCAGAAATGCACCACTGTGAATCCTGCCACTTTGCTTCCACCTTCTGAGGAAGAAGAAGAGTACCCCTGCACAAGACCACATGACTGTTTGGAAGTTTTGCGATTGGAAACTTCCGCACCTGAGAATGTGTTGTCACATTCACTTCCAGATCCAGCATTACATCTATGGACTGATGGCTCCCGCTTTGCAGACGCTCAGGGCAAGTTCCACACAGGATATGCCGTTACTACAGAAACTGAGGTTCTTATGGCTGAAGCACTGCCACCTTACATGTCTGCTCAAGAGGCTGAACTTGTGGCTCTAATAGAAGCCTGTCACATTGCAGCAGGAACAACAGCCAATGTCTACACAGACTCTAGATATGGATATGGAATTTGCCAAGACTTTGTACTCTTGTGGAAGTCAAGAGGCTTCATTACAGCAGCTGGAACACCAGTAAAGCATGCTTCATGGATCAAGGCCCTCATGAAAGCTCTAGAGGAACCTGTCCAGATTGCCGTTGTCAAAGTTAAAGCACATGGAAAACTGGACTCAAAGGAAGCCAGAGGAAATCACCTGACAGATCAGGCTGCTAAAGCTGCAGCCATGAAGAATGTGTCACCAAAGTGGCAGGAGGGGGAAGCCGAAGAAGCTCCACGGACCATAGCAATGGCCCTTACTAGAGCACAGGCTAAAGAACAAGCCATGCAAGCCCATCTTGGGTCCTCAAGGACAGAAGAGAAGACAACAGATGATTGAAGACGATGAAATGGAACATTTGGACTCACATGAAGAATCCAAATTGATGAGGCCACCTGAAGAGAAGTTGTGGGAGGAACAAAAGAAGACCCCTATTGAGGAGATTAAACAATGGAGGGCAGCAGGGGCCACAGCATCAGGTCCATACCTCCTTTCCACAAGATGAACGGAAAACCCTGTCTGCCCAGACGTATGTACCAAGCTGTGGCCGCATGGGCTCATGGACCCTACCCACAGGGGGAAGAACCAAGCTCTAGCCTGTATTCAGAAGCTGTACTATGCACCTGGAATTTCCTCCGCGGTGGCTGCATACTCAAAATCTTGCTCTGTCTGTGTCACCTGCAACCCAACTGCTACAGAACGAGTCCCACTCCAACACCTGGCTAAGCCAGACTACCCTTGGCAGAGAATACAGGTTAATCATATCCAGATGCCAAAGCAGGAAAATATGAATATGTTCTTGTGGCTGTGGACATGTTCTCTGCCTGGCCCGAAGCCTACCCAGTCACCAACATGACTGCAAAAACCACAGCAAAGAAGCTGATCACTGAAATTGCCTGCAGATTTGGAATTCCTGAAGTGATAGAGTCAGACCAAGGACCAGCCTTTACTGCAAGCATCTACAAGGAACTCTGGGCTATGTTGGGAACAGACTTGGGCCCACACCCCATATCACCCAGCCAGCTCAGGCAAGGTGGAGAGAATGAACTCCACCCTCAAAACTCAGCTCCTGAAATGACCCAAAATCACCTTCTCCCTGGCTGACCTACTCCCCATAGTGCTGTACCATATCAGACACACTCCTCAGGCCAAAACTGGGCTGACCCCTTATGAAATTCTGTTTGGGGCCCCACCCAAAATAGGGGAAATCAGATCCCAAGAGCTATCTGAGACTAATGATAAAGTAGTAAAATTTGTGATTGCTTTGTCTAAAGAGTTGACTAACACCCATTCTACAGTGTCTGCTTCTCTCCCAGAATTACAGGTGACACTGTGCATGACTTCACGCCCGGTGATTGGTGTACGTGAAAAAGTTTGTTGCAAAGACTGTCTCCAGCCCAGGTTCGAGGGTCCCTAAAACCGTGATCCTGACCACTCCTACAGCACTGAAGCTTGAGGGCAAGAGCACCTGGATTCACGCCTCTCACTGCAAGAAGGACAAGACGAGTCTATAAAGAATGAAGGCCACCTTCTATATCCTTTGTGTCTGTTCGCTATCTGTTACAGTATGGGCAGCCACTATATTTTGGATAAACACAACTAATCCAGTGCAAACCTACGCTTTTGATTTTTGTGATATAGTAGACTGTACTGGAGCCTTACAGACAAAATATTGGCATGATGCGTATCAACGAGGAATTTTTTATCTATGTGTAACTGTCTGGGAATGAATACTGTTACTACTGGTCTGATGTGGGGTGGAACACAGGGGAGATTGATTGGGGGTATAAACCAAAAGAGGCTAATGATTAGGAAGGATAAACAGGGCCGGTCTCTTCTAACTCGAATGACCCTGAGTACAGGTAAAATAGGCACACGAGGGTTTTTATCCCAAAAATTGTTTTCCTCTGTACCTTAATTTTAGAAAATCCACAGCCTGAGGATCTGGGAAAATATGTCTTGGGTTGTCATGCCGGTTCTATAAACCCAAGATTAGGCATTATAGTATAAAAGGATATAAAAACCAAGCCCACTCAAGCCCTGATACACAGGCCAGCCCCAGGGTGGAGAAATGTTACAACAGGTACTTAATGAAGTAATTCCAATCCCCGGGCTCAAATGGGAAGATGTCTTTTCTATGGAAACCCAAGTTAATCCCCGTAAAAATCTATGGTTAGAATGGGTTAGGTACAACGTCAGGGCCCAAAATATATCGGTGGGGTGTATAACCTGCGCTGCTGCCAACACTTATCTATATACGCTGCTTTCCCTGCTGACCACAATGCCACAGTCTGTCTATTGGGGTTATTGAAAGGAGCTAATGACACCTCCTGTCCTGATTATATTCCCCTCGTCAGTCTAAAAACCAAATTGCGAACCCCTCGGGATGTGATAGTAAATAAGGATAACTATACCTGCTACTCTCCTGACAACTCTACTGGTCCCTCTTTAGGGGTATTTGAAGACGGGTTCTGCCAGACCAATAAGACTATAGATGCTAACCTACTGATAATCATTCCAGATACATGTATGATATTTATTGGTTCTGTGGGACGGAAGACTGAGATCTCAGCTGCCAGGTGTATGGAGTGGTCAGTGTACATTGGTGAAGCTGGCCATGCAATTCAAAATCCTACCCTGGGACCCAGAAATAGCCCTGAACTAACTAGGAAAAAGAGAAGTCTAGATCAGCTGCATACCAGCTATGCTGATGACCCAAGGTCTATATAGATTCCATAGGTGTCCCTAGGGGGGTCCCCGACGAGTACAAAGCCCAGAACCAGATCACTGCAGGTTTCCTCTCCTCATTCCCACCATACAGATCAACAGAAATGTGGACTGGATAAACTATGTTAATTACACTGAGCAAAGGTTTATCAACTATAGTAGAGACGCTTTCCAAGGGATAGTTGAAGAATTAGGACCCAACACTAGAATGACCCTCCAGAATAGGTTGGCTATTGACATGATCCTTGCAGAAAAGGCGGGGTATGTGGGATGATAGGAGAAGAATGCTGTACATATATCCCTCAGAACTCTGGAGTTAATGGTAAAACCATGGCGGCCCTTACGAAAATTAAAACCTGGCCCAGGAGGTAAAGGAAAATGCAGGGGTAGATACCTCTTTTTCTCAAGTTGGTTGGGAGGTCTTAAGGGATTCCTCAGCAGGCCTGCTTAGTAATTGGAGGACTCCTGGTGCTGGGCTTAGTGGTCCTGTGTTGTGTAATACCTCTATACAGAAAAGCTATCACCAGCGCGGCTCCCGTGTCAGGAACTTTCTTACACCAGGAAACCGTATCCCTGTTATATGATGATGCAAGTAAAGAGGACATGGAAAAGTATATTCCCCTGGATAAGCCCGACAAAACCTCTATGATAAAGTTCAACTAAGAGATTTAGTTTAGGGACAGGTTGGGAGAACTCCATGTGTCTGTAAAGTAGGGACTTGTTTGTCTGGGGGCGTCCTACCAGGGGACAGTTCTAAGATAAATAAGTGAAGAAATCCACCTCCCCTCCCCCAACACATGGACAGTCTCAAAGGCCACCCCTGCAAGGAAAGCTTAGTGTTTAGGGGGACTGTCAGGGTTAAAATATATTTTTGTACTTTTATATGATGCTTATGTGCTAGCTTCCATTTTGTGTATTCAAAACATAAGCTTTTCTTGCTACGTGGCATTTAGCTAAGACCCATCTCTGAGGAATAGAGCCGGATCCTAAATTCCAAGAAGATTGCATCAGCCAAAAGTTACATCATTCAAGGACTGGGCTGAAGGAACAGTGGAACCAATCCAGACGGCAGAATACTATATATATCCATATATGGCTATACTGTTTCTCTTTAGATACCCCTTACTCCACCCTGATATGCATACTATATAACTTTGTGCTTGTAGGAATAAAGACAGAACTGCGCCGAGACTGCTGCTTGCCAGTAGTTCTCTGAGTATGCTCTGAGTTTGAACCAGCTTGTTGTCTGACTCATTCTTTTGATTGGTCGACCCATGCTCATAGCCTGAATCCGGAGTGACTGGAGGACGAGTGGTTTGTCGCTACAACCCCGACACTTTCAAGGCCACACTCGCTGCAGCAAAACAAACCTACTTCTCATCTCTCATATCCTCCCTGTCTCACAACCCTAAACAGCTATTCAACACCTTCAATTCTCTCCTCTGCCTCACAGCACCTCCTCCTTCCCCCCTTCATCTCAGCTGAAGACTTTGCCTCATTTTTCAAGGAGAAGATTGATAACATTAGACACAGTTTTGGTCAACAACCCCAAGAGCTCTCCTCCTAACTGCCCTCCTCCTCCAAAACCAACTTCTCCACCATTACAGAAGATCGACTCTCCACTTACTCTCAAGTCACATCTCACTACCTGTGCTCTTGACCCGATCCATCCCACTTCATCCCAGACTCACCACAGTCTTCATCCCAACCCTAACCCATCTCTTCAATTATCACTAACAACTGGTGTTTTCCCCTCAAGCTTTAAACATGCCTCACCAAACACCTATCCTCAAAATGCCCTCTTTGACCCATCCTCTGTATCTAGCTATCGCCCTATATCACTTCTCCCCTATGCCTCAAAACTACTGGAACAACACGTCCATTTTGAACTGTCCTCCCACCTCTCTTCTTGCTCCCTCTGTTATGTTTCGGTAGCTGAGGAGTGCAGGTAAAAAAGGCAATACACCAGAGCAGTTGGAATCTATGAGATTGCAGTACCCTGACTGACTAACCACCACAACTAGAGGCAGCCGTGGAGCGTTCCTACGTTGGTCCTAGACGCCTCGTCACAGCCTGAGAAAAACTAACTACACCTAAAGATAGAAATAGGAAAGCTATCTGCCCGGAGCAGAACCCCAAAGATAACAGAAAGCCCCCAAACATGTAATGGCGGTTAGACAAGAGGAAATACTGACACAGAAAGAAAAATAGTATGAGCAAACGCTGGGGCCCAAACTATCTAAATAGAAAAGGATAGGAAGGGTACTTACTGCAATCCCAGAAAACCCTGAAAAGCACCAACTCTACTAATTTCAAAATCACCTGAGATCACACGACCTCTACCACCTAAATTAGTTCTCTGGTGTAACAAAATAAAAACAGCAGCCACTGAAAAAACTGGAAAAAGCAAAAGAACAAAACTCAGTGGCTGAACTAAACTGAGAGGGCAGAAGCCCCCGGAGGGGACCCTGAAGGGAAAATGACTCCTTATATAAGACCAGTCAGTAACACCTGATTCCCAGTCCTCACAATCTTCACTAGCACCGCTTGTAACCACCAGAGCCTCTGCTCAGAACTCATCTCAAACCCATTCACAACATCCCTCCTTGACCACTTACAATCTGGCTTCCGGCCACACCACTCCACTGAAACTGCCCTAACTAAGGTCACCAATGACCTATTAACCGCCAAGACCAAGCGACATACTCTGTCCTCCTCCTCCTGGACCTGTCCTCTGCCTTTGACACAGTGGAGCATTCCCTATTACTACAGACCCTCTCATCTCTTGGTATCACAGACTTGGCCCTATCTTGGATCACATCATACCTAACAGACCAGACATTCAGTGTCTCCCACTTGCACACCACCTCCTCACCACCCCCCTATCAGTCGGAGTCCCGCAAGGTTCAGTTCTAGGGCCCCTGCTCTTCTCCATTTACACCTTCGGCCTCGGACAGCTCATAGAATCTCACGGCTTTGAATATCACCTCTATGCTGATGACACACAGATCTACATCTCTGGACCAGACATCACCTCCTTACTAAACAGAATCCCTCAATGTCTGTCAGCTATTTCATCCTTGTTCTCCGCTAGATTTTGTAAAACTTAATATGGACAAAACAGAATTTATCATCTTTCCCCATCTCACGCAACCCCTCCAATGGACCTATCCATTAAAGTAAACGACTGCCAACTCACTCCAGTCCCTCAAGCTCACTGCCTCGGGGTTATCCTTGACACTGATCGCTCTTGTAAACCACATATCCAAGCCCTTTCCACTTCCTGCCGACTTCAGCTCAAAATATTTCATGGATAGTACATTCCTCAACCAAGAATCTGCAAAAATCCTAGTCCATGCCCTTATCATCTCCCGCCTTGACTACTGCAACCTCCTGCTCTGTGGCCTCCCTCTAACACTCTCGCACCCCTCCAATCTATTCTAAACTCTGCTGCCCGACTAATCCACCTGTCCCCCCACTATTCCCCGGCCCTCTCCCCTCTGTCAATCCTGCACTGGCTCCCCATTACCCAAAGACTCCAGTTCAAAACCCTAATCATGACATACAAAGCCATCCACAACCTGAGTCCTCCATACATCTGTGACCTCGTCTCCCGGTACTTACCCGCATGCAAACCTCCGATCCTCACAAGATCTCCATCTCTCCTCCCCTCTTATCTCCTTTTCCTACAATCGCATACAAGATTTCTCCCGCGCATCCCCCCTACTCTAAACCACAACATATCAATCAGACTCTCGCCTACCGTGGAAAAACCTTCAAAAAGAACCTGAAGACGATAGGTCTTCCGACAAGCCTACAACCTGCAGTAACCACTGATCCACCAAACCGCTGCACGACCAGCTCTACCCTCACCTACAGTATCCTCACCCATCCCTTGTAGATTGTGAGCCCTTGTGGGCAGGGTCCTCTCTCCTCCTCTAGCAGTCGTGACTTGTATTGTTTAAGATTACTGTGCTTGTACTTATTATGTATACCCCCACCTCACATCTAAAGCGCCATGGAATAAATGGTGCTAATAATAATAAATAGTAATAAGTTTTTTTTTTTTTTAATGTGGGGCCCATTATACTGAATGGAGGATTACATAGGACCTATAATATTGGAAGGAAGAATAATAAGGCCCATAATAATTATGTGGGGACTATACGGGGCCATAAATACTGTATGGAGGACTATACGTGGCCCATAATAATGTATGGAGGACTATATGGGGCCCATAATACTGTATGGGGAATTATATGGGGCCCCCATAATACTGTATGTAGGACTATATGAGACCCATATTAAATATATAGGACAAATATGGGGTCTATAAAACTATGGAGAACTATCTGTGGCCCATAATACTTTATGGAGGACTATCTGGGCCAATAATACGGGTTTGTGGGACTATATGGGGACCATAATATTGTATGGAGGACTATATGGGGCCCATAATACTGTATGGAGAAACAAAATGGGGCCCATAATGCTGTATGGAGAACTATATGGGACCAATAATAATGTATTTAGGACTATATGGGGCCCATATGTCACGCTGGGTGAAAGATAAGTAAGTGCACAACAAGGGGAAGGGGGAGCCCAAACACTAGGGAAGAGGGGAGTGGAGACCCCCTGGGCAGATATAAAATCACCCTGGTCCTTCCCAAAAGGGTTTCCCCTATATAGGTTTTGCATCTATCGCCAATCAGGAACCTAATCCTTGCCTATCCTAGCGATAGGGAGGGGTTGGGGTTGAACTAGTCAGTCCCCACTATAACTAAAGATAGAGAGGGTGTCACGGTGTGTCAAAGGCTGCAGACATTCACACTTGCATCTATCTGCACAAGGTCTCAGCAGTTGACTTTGCAGACTCCTTCCTAGTCCTTCTAACTATAGGACCCAGTGGCAACCTCCCCCGGCTTTTAACTGACAAACCTGGACAGGGGTGTTTATAGACTCCCGCTGGCTGCTGGGAGTTGCCGGTGATATTTACATTTCCCACTGTTGAATCTTGGAGCTATAGCAGTCGGGTATCTTGCTCTTTGGTGTTTGGAGGACGTCTGTGTTTCTCTCAAGCTAACTGTTCCCCTTTCTTGTCCATCCCATCTGTCTTTAGTTATAGCGGTGATCGACTAGCGCTACCCCGTCCTTCCCTAAACAGGGCTTATGCTAGGGTCAGGCAGGGTTTAGGTTTTCCTGCTTGGCGATAGGTCCGGAATCTATTAGGGACGCTTAGGGTAGACAAGGTGACGTTAGATCTGTCAGGGGTCTCCACTCTCTGCTTCCCTATGTTGCACTCCTTCCCCTCATCCCTTTGAGTTGCAATTAGTGTTTCCTACACTGTGCGTGACAGAGGGACCACGGACATGGGGGAAAACATTTAGCTTGAGAAGACAACCGAAATGTCACTCCAGCAATCCTCAAGGGTCCTCAGGGAAAGACACTGACCGATGCTAGAACTTCTAACAAGACTGAGGCAAGTATGATCTAAACCATGCATCATGCTGCAGCAATTGAATGCATTTAATAATAATATTGTATGGAGGACTATATGAGGCCCATAATACTGGAAGAGGGATACATGTGGCCAAATACTGTATGGATGACTATATGGGACCCATGATAATGATTGAGGACTATATGGGGCCCATATATCTGTATGTAGGATTTATGGGACCCATATTAATATATCAGTGCTATGTGGGGCCCATAATACTGTATGAAGGATATGTGTGGCCATAATAAGTATGGAGGACTATGTGTGTCTCATAATACTATATGGAGGATTATCTTGGACCCATAATACTATATGGAAGACTATCTGGGGACCAAAATACTGTATGAAGGACTATGTGACCCATAATACTGTATGGAGACTATCTTTGGCCTATAATACTGTTTGTAGGACTTATAGGACCCAGATTATTATATTGAGGACTATATAGGGCCCATAATACTGTATAGAGGACTGTGTGTCTCATAATACTGTGTGGAGGATTATCTGGGACCCATAATACTATATGGAGGACTGTCTGGGACCATAATACTGTTTGAAGGACTATATGGGGACCATTATACTGTATGGAGGAATATGTGGGGCCTATTATATTATTTGGAGGGCTATGTGGAGGTCATTTTACTATATAGAGGGTTATGTAAAGCCCATTTTACTATATGAAGGGCTATGTGGGAGCCATAATTAGTATTTGAGGCTATGTGGAGGCTATTATACTATTTGGATGGCTATGTGGGGGCCATTATTACTATTTGGTGGGCTATGTGGGAGTGATTAACTATTTGGAGGGCTATGTGAGAGTCATTATACTATATGAAGGACTATGTGGGGACCATTATACTATATGTAGGACTAGTGGAGGCCATTATACTGTTTGGAGGGCTAATTGGGGTCATTATACAGTGTGGATGGTTGTGTTGGGGCCATCATACTAAGTGGAGTGGTGTGAAGGCCCATCATACTGTATGAGGGCTGTGGTGGTGATCACGTTGAGGCATCACTGTGTTGGGGGTCACAAATATTTTGTTAGGGGAGGGTAGAGGGGAGTACATTAGGGTCATCATGCCGTGTGTGGAGGGTACTGTGAAAAATCATGGTGGGAATATCATACTCTGTTTTCAGGGGAAAAAAATGTTGTCATCATACTTTAAAACAACAATGAAATCTAGGACTTAATAGGAGGAAAAGGAGAAAATCACTTGTGAGATATGCTCTTGTGTGGCACTGCCGAATATTAAGTTTTTTTTTTGAAGGAGAGGAGGGGCAATTAAATTTTGCTATGGGTCCCCGTGATTTCT
>JARQOD010007422.1:0-39279 GCA_033576555.1 Oophaga sylvatica | reverse complement strand
AAGGTTTTTTTAGTGCATGGCTACCTCCACGGCTCCCCTTTACCCATCTGGACCCCCCCAGAACCGGGCCCCTTGGTGATGCATGACTACCCAACCATTCCCACCCCTGACAGAAGGCCCACCAGACCCGCGCAGGGACCCTTCTCTTCACTAAATCACCCAGGGAAACAGGTGTACCCTGGTGTGAGGCACACGCGTACCTGGAGGAGTGTGGAGATAGCTTAATGCTCAATGAACTTCATTCCAACCGCACTTAGACCGCCCTTAGGGTATTTAGCCTTGTCGGGAGTGTTCAGTGCAGTTCCGTCATGACTCTGAGGGTCGCTTCCGCTTCGGACAGAGAGGGTTTCTTGTGCAGTTCAGAAAGGGAGGCCAGTACAGGTGACCAGTTCATCTCAGCCTGGTCAGACTGTGCCCCACGATAGACAGACGAGACACTTGTTGAAAGGAAGAGGGAGTTGCAGATTCTTCATCTCCTGTCCCAAGGACGTGAAGGTCAAGACGTTCCAGCCTGAGGATTACTGAGTTTCTGGCAAAAGCTCAAGAAAGAAGTTAAGAAAGTATTGACTTATATATCCTTTGGAAGTGAGGAATGCTTATGCTACAAGCCGGACAAGGCGAAAGGACTGGGAAGGAAATCGAAAGTGCTTAGATTGAATTTCCGCACGTTGTAACCGTCCGGGGGACCAAAGCACACTATGTTAACCAAAGTGGTAGAAAAACCAGAGGCTTACTGGACCAGGTAGCAGCAAGCCCCCCGGAGTGTCGGACTAACGGGGTCAGGGGGGTGAGAAACCTTGAGCCGATCCAAAATAGGAAACTCAGCTTCTCAAGAAGGCTCCAACCACAAAACTGAACCGGGCATAAGCTTTGAAATAGCTGGAGTTTATAGAGGGAACTACGTTTATGCTGGTTGGACCATCATTGTGAAAGAAAGGGGGGAGGCCCCTAACTTGCCCTGTACCTCGAAACACACCCCATTGGATAGCTCCTGGGACCTGCCTAACCACTACAAGTAAAAGGTTGGAAAGACGCTGATGTGTGGACTGTGTTATTCAATTGCACCCCGCACAACCTTACCTTTTCTATCGAACTAGGGAAGAGTCCCACCTGTGGGGGGACCTGACATCTAGGCCCACCATCCCCTCAAGATCTACAGCAGCGTGGTACAAATTACCAGAGAATACAGGTGGCGCACGAACTGTATATAAATTATCCCCTGAAATACCCCCCAATACCCTACCGCCGGGCCACAGACCGAGCCACCGCACCTGTGACAACCCCATAGCTTCACGGGTCGGCTCTGAGTACCCCCTTGCCCTGGAAAACCCCCAATTGTGGTGGCGGGTCGATACAAATTGGCGTCACGAACAGGATGCGAAACTGCAAAATTACGAGCCCCTGTTGCCTGTGGAGTTTTTTTGTAAAAAAAGGACTGTTTGCACTTTTGCGCCAAAAAAAAAGCCATCTTTGTCGCCTATTCGCCCCTCAGGCGCTGGGAAGAAGGTGGGCGTGGTTCGTGGGCGTGTACCCCCCTGTGGCGCGAAGAGAATGCCTGCCCTCTCAAAGTGCTATTACAACATGCGATCCTGCCCTACAGCAAAGGAGGTCCGCCTCCTCTTCACCTTCCCTGCGAAGAGGAGGAGACGCAAACCCGCCTCCACGGAAGAGACCGGACGTTTCGAGAAGAAGAGAGACGGTTCTGGAACATCATGGAAGCAGGACGTGTGCAGCCGAGCAGGGAAGCGGTGGGAGGCAGGCCCCGCTCCCCAGCCAAGCTGCCACTAGAACCGGAACCATCGGTGGTCCTGCACCTGCAGCAAGCATTGCTGGAAATTAAAGAAGAGAATGCACGACTGAAAAAGATGGTCCAGCACCAACCTGGATTTGAAGAGATCGAGAGACGCCGGCGTACCCTGATGCAGCGGCGGCTGTGGGACGCGGTGATCTCTCCCTTCGATGATCCCTCACGTCTGGAACTTCCAAAATTTCTGCTGCCCAAGGCTAAGGAGCAACGGAGGCTGCCCCCGAAAGTACCGACCCTGATCCCACCGGTGGAAGCGGTGGAGGCGAAGGAGGTTGAGGAGGTACCGCCAGTTCCGGAACGCCCGCCCAGCCAGGAGGCCGCAGCAGATGATCGATCCCCGATGGGGGACACCGGAGGGGTCCTGTCATCATTGCCAGACGTGGACTGGGACGAGATGGCGCGCCTGGATGACGTCGCCTACACCGCCCAGTGGGAACGTGGTGGCAGCGTCGTGAGGAGAAACAGCAACGCCAGCAGGAGGAAGAGCGGGAAGCTCAGCGCAACCGACAGCGGCAGCATGCAGAGCTGATCGCGGACAAGGAAAGTGTCCGTAGAGAAAAAGGTACTCTGAGGGAACCGCGGCGGCAGGGGTGTGTGACAGAGTTCCAGCTCCGGAAGGGTTGGGGCTTCATCAGAGAACCGGGCCTCTACCCAGGGGTCTTTGTCAGCAGACGCGACGTAGAATCCCACCTACCGCAAGGCCATCCCGGGAGGGACCTAATTAATGGAGACATTGTCACCTATACACGACACTGGGGTATGAAGGGATGGTATGCCCTTAATGTCACAATCGTCCGTGACCCCGTCCCCGACGCAGGTAACGTCACCACTACCGCAGCGTCCCCGTCTCCAGCTCAAACAGCACCAGGCCGTGCCCAGCATCGCCCCCTGCAGGCTCTCGCAAATGGAAGCGACATCTGCAATACTCTTCATTTCTTGTCCTGCTGCATCGCAATCTGCGACTCATTCTACATCGCAATCAGCAGTTTACACGACGACGCGTACAGCGACTATTTCTGCATCACGAGAGCAAGTGGCCATTACAGTAACGCAAACAGCGTCTCATAAAGCGAAAGCACCCGTTGCGCCCCTAGAGGTTCGTACGAGAACTGTGGCGACCCAGACTCTGATAGCAGGTCACGACTTGTTAGTCATGGGATCTAGGGACCATCGCATTGTTCCAGCCCCGGGATGGAAAGTGTAACCGAAGTTAACAAAGAAATGTGAAGAACGGTAGGACCCAGACAGGGTTTGCCGCAACAAAGAAGATTTTATATAAGTTTTTATATAAGTGAAAATAGTTTACACTGTTGATATGAGTATATAATGTTTATATATATTGCCCAAAAATAGAATGCCCGGCTGGGTAAGGAGGTAAAGAGTTTTGCACTTTATTGTGATGTATATATATATATATATGTGTCTTT
Organism: Oophaga sylvatica; assembly: GCA_033576555.1. Lineage (NCBI taxonomy): Eukaryota > Metazoa > Chordata > Amphibia > Anura > Dendrobatidae > Oophaga > Oophaga sylvatica. Next base: position 36,045 of record JARQOD010007422.1, on the reverse strand, counting down.
GTCTTATAATGGACTCAGAGGCTGAGGACTGTGCCAGCCCAGAACTTATCCTGTAAATAGTTGCGCTTCGGTGCATAATATTGGTTTTACATAAAACCACCACAACTACCTCTGAATAACAAAACCCGTGTGGTGTGGCACTGAGTGAGGTCTGCATTCATATGTCCTGCAGCCCACCCAGGACCCACGTTGAAGGTTTGGTGCGGGTCCTTCACAAGAATCTTGCCGTTTATTATATGAACATGTCTATTTAATATTTTGTATTTTTTCTATATTTAATGTTTTGTTTGCAACGTTCAAGAAATCCTTACCTCCCGGATGGGACGAGTTAATGTTAATGTTTAATGCATAAACAAAATTGTCTCTTTGTATTTCACAGCCCGGGAGTGCTGTCTTTTACCATGGGGGAATGTGTAGCCCTGGTGTGAAGGCACACGCAGTACCCTGGAGGATGTGTGGAGAGATAGCAGTTCAATGCTCAATGAACATTCATTCCAACACGCACTTAGACACGCCCTTAGGGTATTTAGCCATTCGTCAGGGAGTGTTCAGTGCAGTTCAGTCAGTGACTCTGAGGAGTCAGCTTCCTGTCTTCGGACAGAGGAGGGATTCATTGTGCAGTTCAGAAAGTGGAGGCCAGTACAGGTGAGCCAGTTCATCTCAGCCTGGTCAGAGCTGTGCCCCACTGATAGACAGACTGAGACACTTGTTGAGAAGGAAGAGGGAGTTGCAGATATACTTCAGTCTCCTGTCCCAAGGACAGTGAAGGTTCAGAGACGTGCTCCTGCCTAGAGGATTACTGAGATTCTGGCAACAAGCTCAAGAAAGAAGTTAAGAAAGTGATTGACTTATATATCCTTTGGAAGTGAGGAATGCTTATGCTACAAGCGCGGACAAGGCGAAAGGCACAGTGGAAGGAAATCAGAAGTGCTTTAGGATTGAAGTATCCTGCACGTTGTCACCGGTCACTGGGGACCGAAGCATCACTATAGCTTCACACATAGTGGTAGAAAAACCAGAGGCTTACTGGACCTTAGGTAGCAGCAAGCAGCCCCTGGAGTGTCGGTACGTAACTGGGGTCAGGGGAGTGAGAACCTTGAGCCTGATCAGCAAGAATAGGAACTCAGCTCTCTCATAGGAAGGCTCCAACCACAAAACTGACCGGGCAGTACAGCTTTGAAATAGCTGGAGTTTATAGAGGGAACTACACTTTATGCTGGTTGGACTCATCATTGTGAAAGTAAAGGAGGTCCCTAACTTGTCCAGCTGCTACCTCGAAACACATCCTCCATTGGATCAGCCTCCTTGGGACCTGCCTAACCATCTTACAAGTAAAAGGTATGGAAAGACGCTGATGTGTGAGACTGTGTTATTCAATTGCACCCCTGCACAACCTTACCATTACTATCGACCTGAGGGAAGAGTCCCACCTGTAGGGGACCTGACATCTAGCTGCCTCACCATCCCCTCAGAGATCTACAGCAGCGCTGGTACAAATTACCAGAGAACTACAGGTGGCGTCACGAACTGTATATAAATTTATCCCCTGTAAATATACCCCCCAACATACGCCTGACCGCCAGGGCCACAGACCGAGCCACCGCTACCTGTGACAACCCCATAGACTTCTACGGGCTCGGCTCTGAGTACCCCATTGCCCTGGTAACCCACAATTGTGGTGCGTGGTCGAGACACATGGCGATGCCCAGCGACAGAGGCCAGCGTCAAAGGATCGGAACCATATGAGGATACCGATCTCCTATCACCGGCACCACCAGCCGAAGGAGTCCGGTGCCTCCCAGTGGCCAAGGCAGGAACACCAGCCACTGAGTCCAACGATGATGTAACAGTACCCCTCCCTCTAAGAGGGGCCTCTGGACCCTCAAAACCCGGTTTGTTGGGATGAAGGAGATAAAACTTGCTGATCAAACCCTTGGCATGTGTAACGCTGGTATTGTCTGTACTTTGTTTTCCAGCGTTACTCAGCATGTCTCTGCTTTAACCCTTTTGCTCCTTTCCCCCTAACCAGCTGAGATACTGTTGTCTGTTACCTGTATGGATGCTGCTCAGTTCCCAGCTCTGCTGCGTAGCCGTACTTGCGTGAGTGTCTCCGCTGCGTTGCATGACCACCCGCATGTGCGGTCCCTGACCTGCTGTAAAAGCCATCCGTAGCTTACAAAGTCCTCTGCAGTGGTGCATGACTTACTACGTGTGTGGCAGCAGCTACTGTCAGGCGCCTGGCCTGCTGTGAAGACCATCCGTAGGTTGCAAAGTCCTCTGCACTGTGCATGACTTACTACGTGTGTGGCAGCAGCCACTGTCAGGTGTTCCTCTGTGATGAGTTGTCTGGCTCTGCATAGGGGGCGCGGTCCACACCTGTCCTGCTTTTATGAGGATTGGGTGTGTACTAGAATTACTGCTCCAGCCTATCGCTGTGAAGCAGCTCATATATAAAGTTCCCCAGCCCTGAGGGGCGTTACCAGAGCTTCACATTGAATCTGCATTGAGTTCCTGAACCTAGCCGTATGTGGTTGTGTGTTCAGCTCCTGCTCTGAGTTTGATCAGCTCTGGAGAGCTGATTCCCCCTGTCCTGTCTTGTGTTTCTGCCTGGGGCTGAGTACCCAGATCGCCGTTCCTGGAGGCTGCATATCCAGGCCTGTTCCTGTTGTATCTTGTTTCCTGAATCCCTGATCCTGGATCTAACCCGGTACCTGAATGTCTGAACTGTGTCTTGTGTTTCCGCCTATGCTGGGGGCTGATTACCCAGATTGCCGTTCCTGGAGGCTGTATATCCAGGCCTGTTCCTGCTGTGTCTTGTTTCCTGAATCCCTGATCCTGGACCTAACCCGGTACCTGAATGTCTGAACTGTGTCTTGTGTTTCCGCCTATGCTGGGGGCTGATTACCCAGATCGCCGTTCCTGGAGGCTGTATATCCAGGCCTGTTCCTGCTGTGTCTAATTACCTGAACCCCTGATCCTGGATCGCATCCTGTACCTGACTGTCTGAACTGTGTCCTCTGTGTTATGTTCCTGAAATCCTGTTGTGTCCTGAACCCTGTGCTAGTGACTGTGAATCCTTGCTATATAACCTGAGTTCATCTTGGAAGGAGGAGTCCGGTGTGTGCTGAGTTTCTGTTACTCTGTGCTCAGCTTCTGTGCAATTCCCGGCCAGCTCCCGTTGAGCCTGGCGGGGCGTGCACCAGACCGCTGGGGTTCCTTTTCAGGTCGCTGCCAGATGTCCGGATCCTATGCCTGATGACCATGGCCTGATGTCCGATGTCCGACGACCACTTCCAGATGTCCGGATCCTATCCTCCCTGCCTGATGTCCGAAGCCTGCCGATCGTTGCCAGATGTCCGGAGCCTGCCGATCGTTGTCAGATGTCCGGAGTCCGATGTCGATGTCCTGTCCATGTTCCTGGGATCCAATCCGTGTTCCTGATGTCCTGTCTGTGTTCCTGACTCCCTGAGATCCAATCCGTGTTCCTGATGTCCTGTCTGTGTTCCTGGGATCCAATCCGTGTTCCTGATGTCCAGTCAGTGTTCCTGTGTCCTGATGTCCTGTCCGTGTTCCTGAGTCCCTGATGTCCTGTCCGTGTTCCTGTGTCCCTGAGATCCAATCCGTGTTCCTGATGTCCTGTCCGTGTTCCTGTGTTCCTGAGATCCAGTCCGTGTTCCTGATGTTCCGATGTCCTGCCGGTTCCTCCTTGGTCTACCCTGTGATGACCCCGCCATCGTCTGAAGTCTGTCTGAGGTCGGTGTCTGATGTTCTCCTGCTGAGCCTGTGCTACGCCTGAGGCCTGAGAGAGAGGCCGCCCAAGTATGCCCGTGCCAGATAACCCTGGACTGCATCTACCCGTGATGTCCTCCTGCACTCGTCTGTGATCCTGAGTCGTGTACCCTTCTCTGATGTGCGGAATCGGGAGCCCGGTCTTATGTTTTGTTTATGTACTGTGTTTCTTTAAGTAAACTTTATGTTTCTTCATACCTGAAGTTGTGCGGTGTTGTCTAGTCCTGCAGGTCGCCATCTTGCCCACATGCTCAGCTGCCACGGATCCCGGTCACTGCCCTTCCCTAGTCCGGGCAGGCCCGGGTCTCCCTCCGTGGTCCAGTGGGTCCACATTCTCTTACCATCTGGGACGCATGCCTCACGTCGTCGTGGACTGGCGGCGTGGGAGCATTGGCTAGTTAGGCAAGCTATGCCATGTCCCGACGCCCCGAAGCCGTGGGAAGCGTTACAGAAAGCTCTGGCCATGGACTCCGCTGAGCATGTGTGGTCTGCAGGACTTTTCTCCAAGCTCCACCTGATCTACGAACTAGACTGCTTGGTCCCCACATGGTAAGTGGACTAGATGGCTCGATTCTCCGCTTGGTCAGCGGTTTGGACTTTTCGAGCTATGAACTCTGCTGCCATATTGTGAACTGTGGGACTTACCGCCAAACCCAAGTGAATTTTCTGGGGAATTTTTTTTTTTCTTGGGTCTTCAGAAGAGGGGGCCTGAGGAGGGGATACTGTAACGCTGGTATTGTCTGTACTTTGTTTTCCAGCGTTACTCAGCATGTCTCTGCTTTAACCCTTTTGCTCCTTTCCCCCTAACCAGCTGAGATACTGTTGTCTGTTACCTGTATGGATGCTGCTCAGTTCCCAGCTCTGCTGCGTAGCCGTACTTGCGTGAGTGTCTCCGCTGCGTTGCATGACCATCCGCATGTGCGGTCCCTGACCTGCTGTAAAAGCCATCCGTAGCTTACAAAGTCCTCTGCAGTGGTGCATGACTTACTACGTGTGTGGCAGCAGCTACTGTCAGGCGCCTGGCCTGCTGTGAAGACCATCCGTAGGTTGCAAAGTCCTCTGCACTGTGCATGACTTACTACGTGTGTGGCAGCAGCCACTGTCAGGTGTTCCTCTGTGATGAGTTGTCTGGCTCTGCATAGGGGGCGCGGTCCACACCTGTCCTGCTTTTATGAGGATTGGGTGTGTACTAGAATTACTGCTCCAGCCTATCGCTGTGAAGCAGCTCATATATAAAGTGCCCCAGCCCTGAGGGGCGTTGCCAGAGCTTCACATTGAATCTGCATTGAGTTCCTGAACCTAGCCGTATGTGGTTGTGTGTTCAGCTCCTGCTCTGAGTTTGATCAGCTCTGGAGAGCTGATTCCCCCTGTCCTGTCTTGTGTTTCTGCCTGGGGCTGAGTACCCAGATCGCCGTTCCTAGAGGATGCATATCCAGGCCTGTTCCTGTTGTATCTTGTTTCCTGAATCCCTGATCCTGGATCTAACCCGGTACCTGAATGTCTGAACTGTGTCTTGTGTTTCCGCCTATGCTGGGGGCTGATTACCCAGATCGCCGTTCCTGGAGGCTGTATATCCAGGCCTGTTCCTGCTGTGTCTTGTTTCTTGAATCCCTGATCCTGGACCTAACCCGGTACCTGAATGTCTGAACTGTGTCTTGTGTTTCCGCCTATGCTGGGGGCTGATTACCCAGATCGCCGTTCCTGGAGGCTGTATATCCAGGCCTGTTCCTGCTGTGTCTAATTACCTGAACCCCTGATCCTGGATCGCATCCTGTACCTGACTGTCTGAACTGTGTCCTCTGTATTATGTTCCTGAAATCCTGTTGTGTCCTGAACCCTGTGCTAGTGACTGTGAATCCTTGCTATATAACCTGAGTTCATCTTGGAAGGAGGAGTCCGGTGTGTGCTGAGTTTCTGTTACTCTGTGCTCAGCTTCTGTGCAATTCCCGGCCAGCTCCCGTTGAGCCTGGCGGGGCGTGCACCAGACCGCTGGGGTTCCTTTTCAGGTCGCTGCCAGATGTCCGGATCCTATGCCTGATGACCATGGCCTGATGTCCGATGTCCGACGACCACTTCCAGATGTCCGGATCCTATCCTCCCTGCCTGATGTCCGAAGCCTGCCGATCGTTGCCAGATGTCCGGAGCCTGCCGATCGTTGTCAGATGTCCGGAGTCCGATGTCGATGTCCTGTCCATGTTCCTGGGATCCAATCCGTGTTCCTGATGTCCTGTCCGTGTTCCTGACTCCCTGAGATCCAATCCGTGTTCCTGATGTCCTGTCTGTGTTCCTGGGATCCAATCCGTGTTCCTGATGTCCAGTCAGTGTTCCTGTGTCCTGATGTCCTGTCCGTGTTCCTGAGTCCCTGAGTTCCTGATGTCCTGTCCGTGTTCCTGTGTCCCTGAGATCCAATCCGTGTTCCTGATGTCCTGTCCGTGTTCCTGTGTTCCTGAGATCCAGTCCGTGTTCCTGATGTTCCGATGTCCTGCCGGTTCCTCCTTGGTCTACCCTGTGATGACCCCGCCATCGTCTGAAGTCTGTCTGAGGTCGGTGTCTGATGTTCTCCTGCTGAGCCTGTGCTACGCCTGAGGCCTGAGAGAGAGGCCGCCCAAGTATGCCCGTGCCAGATAACCCTGGACTGCATCTACCCGTGATGTCCTCCTGCACTCGTCTGTGATCCTGAGTCGTGTACCCTTCTCTGATGTGCGGAATCGGGAGCCCGGTCTTATGTTTTGTTTATGTACTGTGTTTCTTTAAGTAAACTTTATGTTTCTTCATACCTGAAGTTGTGCGGTGTTGTCTAGTCCTGCAGGTCGCCATCTTGCCCACATGCTCAGCTGCCACGGATCCCGGTCGCTGCCCTTCCCTAGTCCGGGCAGGCCCGGGTCTCCCTCCGTGGTCCAGTGGGTCCACATTCTCTTACCATCTGGGACGCATGCCTCACATCGTCGTGGACTGGCGGCGTGGGAGCATTGGCTAGTTAGGCAAGCTATGCCATGTCCCGACGCCCCGCAGCCGTGGGAAGCGTTACAGCATGGATGTTACTGGCAGGCACCCAGGACCTTTCCTCCGGACCATAGCCCTTCCAATGCACCAGATACTGCATGGATCCTCTCACTAAGCGGGAATCAAGGATCCTTTGAACTTCGTATTCCAAAGCACCCCCGACCAAAACCGGAGGAGGAGGGGACTGGACAGGACGAATCGGAGAGCTGTTATGTTTTGGTAGCTTAGGAGAGCAGGCAAAAACGGCAATACACCAGAGAGGTTGGAATCTACTGGATTGCAGTACCCTGACTAACCACCACAACTAAAGGCAGCTGTGGAGCGTTCCTACGTTGGTCCTAGACGCCTCGTCACAGCCTGAGAGGTTAACTACACCTAAAGATAGAAAGAGGAAAGCTATCTGCCCCGGAGCAGATCCCCAAAGAACATAGGAAGTCCCCAAACATGTAATGGCGGTTAGACAAGAGGAAATACAGACACAGACAGAAAATAGTATGAGCAAACGTTGGGGCCCAATCTGCCTAGACAGAAAAGGATAGGAAGGATACTTACTGCAATCCAAAAAAATCCCTAAAAAAAGCCAACGCTACTAATTGCAAAAACACCTGAGATCACACGACCTCTACCACCTAAATTAGTTCTCTGGTGTAACAAAACTAAGCCGCAGCCACTGAAAAAACTGGAAAAGGCAAATGAACAAACAACAGTGGCTCCAGAGGAACCGAGAGGAGCCCAAGCCCCCCGGGGAGGGGAACCTGGCCAACCTCACAGAAATGCAGAGAAAAATGCAAATGGCAAGCACAAAAACAAAAAACAGAAAATATCTTATCTGAGAGCAGGAGAAGAGGCAAGACACAGCAAGCTTCCAAGTGAACCAGGAACAACGTTGAGACAAGAACAATTGATCACCGGCAACCATGATGGGAGGGAACCTCCCTTATATCCAGCCAGTCTGTGATTCCTGATTGCCAATCCTCATTGAATGGTTCAGTACTGTTTGTAACCACCAGAGGGAGCTTCTACTCAGAATTCATTTCTAAAACATTCACAACAGAGAGCGGTACAAATTGAGAAGGGACTTATGGAATACATTGGGCAGTTTAAATGATTGAGGGAGCTTCAGACAAACGGCTACTGGATTAATCACCTCAATAATTTCAAATGGACCAATAAACCTGGGACCTAGTTTGGCAGATGACACTTTGAGCTTAATATTCCTGGTAGAAAGCCAAACTTTGTCCCCAACTCCAGGTCCGGGCCCTTGGAGCGCCGTCTATTAGCAGAAGAAGCCTGTCTAGTCTGAGCCCCTTTCAAGTTTACGTTGACTTCCGACTACACAGGCACAGCTCTCCGGCGCCCCCTTTGTCTCTCAGGTCAGTAAGGGAACTGCACCTAGAGCAAATGGCCCCCGGGGAGGATGTCCTGTTACCCACTGGGTATTCTAAGATTCGTGATCAGAGTAAAAGCATCAGCCCAAAATTAATTTTATGGTTTAATTGCCTTAAAGGCGCACTAGATAATTACAGAAATATACAGTAAGCTATACAACGGAATTACAGTGGATTTGCAGTCAGAGTAAAATACAACAATAATGGTACAAGGCTTAGAGGTATTAGCTAGAGGTCAATATTACCAGGTTGTAGGTTGCATGTGGAGGCAGGGAGCTCTGCGATCCACAGGTGAGAATCTTAGTTGCTGGACAGTCCCCCAAAATGTGTGCCGCTGCTCCCTTGGCAGATCTGTCCCTTGTTCCTTCTTAGATCTTCATCGTCTTGGCTTCTGTGAGAATAGAGAGAGTCTGCTGTCCGCTCAAAGTTCTTAAACCTGCTAGGTCCCTCCCCTCGGTGTCAGAGGGTGGGCTGATAATCTCCACCCTTAGCTCCCTGCAGAATTTATTCCCAGTATCTAACAAAGGGGTTAACTTTCTCCAGGACGATCGGATCAGGACACAAGAGGTACCAGCGGATGCAGAATGTTTTGCCTGTCGCGTGGAGATCAAACCTGGCCCGATTGGGTCTCTGTGGAGGGCCAATCTCTATATCTCAGGCCCCCGAGCTATCACCGACTCGGGAGTTGCACTGTCAGATGCCCGAGGTCCGCAGGATCACGCAGATATTTCTTATGAGTCTGTACCTACAAAGATGTGCTCATAATTCATAATCCTAGAATGGAGCCGTAGGGTCTGGGAAATACAATGGGTGTGTTTTTTGTGTCTAGCTGGCAGGTATAATCTAATTGAAGCCCCCAGGCAGCTTCAGGCCCCCTGCTGACGTGGCTCCAGACTGTACTGTTTTGGCCTGGCCTACTTAGCATACTAAAAGGCCTGGCTATTCACAGTGGAGACTAAACCCTATTGTCTTCAATATGCCTAAGGCCATGGGGGCCAGGTGCAGCCAGCTGCCTGTGGCCCTGTGAATTCAGACAAAATGGAGGCTAGTACAGGCCAATCCAAGATGGTGGCTGTTCCTTCATCACAGTAAGCATTTGTCTGACATTTTAATCACATCCATACACGCAGGTCTTCTGTACTATTTCTGCATCTTATTAAAAATGCTCTAGTGCCAATGGACAAAAACATAAATCACATCTATTTGTGGAAACTCTTACTTGGTTCACTATATCCTCTAATTCATGTCCTATCTGAGCACCGGGTTGCATACAAAAAATTGAGCATTTATGTTCATATAGGTTGTATTCATGTGATTTTACCACTTCACTACAAACTTCCACCCGGGACGTTTCTGTAAGTTTTTTCGAGTAGCAACGAACCTGAGATTTTTATCTTACTGCTTTTAATGAACAGGCTATTTATACACTGAGCACATGTCATTTAGTCTCCATACATCACCAGCGGAGCTTAGTACCCCACAACACAGATTTAGCAATATATCAGGACTGCAGTAAACTGTAATCAGAACATTTCAGCACAGCACTATCAGTACTACTTATCAATTAACAAATGACAAGGCACCAATAAACTGAACTAATATAATCAGCTAAAAAAAGCAGAATAAAAGTAATAAGGAAGGAAAGAAACATAGAACAAACATAGAACAAATATAGCAGAGCATTGCAGAGCAGGATCAAGACAATTTAATAGCAATATTTACAGTATTAACAAACACTGACATCCTTACAAACAGACAGACAGGAACACTTGATATAGATTACAGACAAAACAAATGGAAAATCATCACACTTCATAATGAAACTAAACAATTGTTAACAGCACTTACACACAACAGACAAACAAGAGATAACAAATAACAGATACTTTCTTTTACCTGAGGGTTTTCCTGTTAGAAATCCCCAAAGACTGACTCTAGAAAGCCTCCTTTCCCGGAGAGAAAACTGTGAGTGATAAATCTACTTGCTTACCCGGGATGGTTTTCTGTCCAGGAGAGAGGCGGTCAATTGTTCAGTCTGAGATGAAAGTCGAAGGGGAATATTAAATCTCGCTGGGGCCTCCAAGTTGTGAGAGGAGAGATTTCTAACCTTCTCAGGTTTTCCTATCTTATGGGTACCCACGCAATGAAGCAATAATCAGAGAGAGACACTGCTTGTTGTCTTTCCAAATAGTCTCTCAAGTTTATTGACAGGGTGATCTTTTTATAGGACAAGATCAAAGGGAATTGAGGTTACATAACAATTGGCATAGAGAATAGGGAGTTGCACAATAAGTTACACAATAAGTTGTAAGATGCATCATGGGACACAAGATTAATTAATTGACCAAATATGGGGATACTTCCTAATTTGAATGTTCTTTAGTTCAACAGTTCAATTTCTCAAAGAAATCTTGGCAATAGAGGTGACACAGGCACCGGTTTTTGGGTGATTATTGTCTGTTTTACTCAAGATTTGGACACAACAACATGTCCTTCATAATTTCTGGGAATCTGACCTTCACTATTTCTGGGAAAAGCAGGAACTGACCACAATTATAAAAATGTAAAAAATGTTAAGCTGTAGATAGATGATAACCATACTCTATCATAGGCTATTCCATCACAAAACTATTTACTGGTATTAATTTTATTTTATTTTGGAGAACAGAAATTAACCACTTCTTTAACAACTCCCCTCTTTTTATCATCTAATCTACATTTTCCTAGCTGATCCCTTCCTGTTGCTAAGGATTGCAAGGTAACCCTACTTCACAAAATACACGGCTTATCCAATGACTTATAATATAATATAACATGACTTATCGATTGGAGTTCTTGTTGGGGAACTGTTGGAACAGCTCCCGACGGTGTCGCAATCCATGAACAAAGTCTCTGGCTCTGCTGTGTACGAGATGCACTGCCTCCTGTGCCGAAGTATCCGGATCTGTTGGTCTTGAGTCCGTTGATGTTGGGTCCGTTGATTTTGGGTCCGTTGACACGTGGGTACAGTTCCTTCTGCTAGTTCCTCAAGAGTGATGCAGTACACCGGGAGCACAACACCGTACAGGCCGCAGGAGTGGCAAGGCCTCGCACGCAAACACAAAGTTCAGGGAAAGACTATACGTCTGCTGCACTGCACGTAATGGGCCGGGTTCGTGTAGGGACACTTGGTAAAGGATGTAGGGGTCGGTCAGTCTGTAAAGGGCTGGCGTCAGTGATGGTAGTTGAGGAGAGGGAGTCAACCTTCGTCCTGCTCTATAGTCGCATTCCCGCCAAGTCTGTCTCTTTCTCGCGGTCAGCTCCTTTTATGTCCCCCACACCCCCTTCTGTCAGGTGCTCAGGCTTTTTCCACACAGACAAGTCGTCCCCCTGCAACATGAAAAGATGAGCGTGTGCACAGCCGTAGTAGGTGCCAGAGTAGGTTCCAACACCATGTGAATAGATAAAGATAAACTCGGCACTCAACTTAACGAAAATAGTGAATTTTTAATGTAGTCACGGTAGCTATGAAACGTTTCGGTCTTAACAATCAGACCTTCCTCAGTCACATAATGTACCGCAATGGGATGTTTACCCTAGAGACCAGAGACGGTAAGCACTGGTGAAATCAGGTATCCTATGAGCAGAGACCCAATAATGGGGTGGGTGAACCTGAGTGATGATATAGAATCTGGTCACAGACGGGAGCGGTGAATAGGACGCGGCATCCACCACAAGTCCATGTGCATCGCTTGAGAAATAATTGCTAGAAATATAGCTGAGGCTCAAAATAATTCTAGTTCAGAGATCAGATCAGAGATGATTCAATAATGAGACATACCATAATGTACCGCAATGGGATGTTTACCCTAGAGACCAGAGACGGTATGATAAGAGGAAGGGAATGTGATGAGGACAATGCACATGGACTTGCGGTGGATGCCGCGTCCTATTCACCGCTCCCGTCTGTGACCAGATTCTATATCATCACTCAGGTTCACCCACCCCATTATTGGGTCTCTGCTCATAGGATACCTGATTTCACCAGTGCTTACCGTCTCTGGTCTCTAGGGTAAACATCCCATTGCGGTACATTATGTGACTGAGGAAGGTCTGATTGTTAAGACCAAAACGTTTCATAGCTACCGTGACTACATTAAAAATTCACTATTTTCGTTGAGTGCCGAGTTTATCTTTATCTGTCCCCCTGCAACAGTGATGACGGCCCCGATAGTTCCATTCCCAGAGAGTTCCTTGAACCGACAACGCTGTTCCTGTTCATCTCCTTTCATCTGTTCAACAGCAATCTTAATAATGAGGTTAGTAATAGAAAACTTGTAGAGTCTGAGCAAATAACTTACTGAATCATTTGTTCAACTTGTTTTTGTCTAAAATTTTACTTAATTTATTTTTTTAAACCTCAAACAATTGTTGGTTTCATTTTCCAGAAGTGTGATTTTATTTTGATCTGTAACGCTTATTGCAAGAGAATTATTACCAAAGTTACATTTTCTTCTGACAAACTTATCAAGATATGACACATTCCGCTGTCACCAGGCAGAAAAAATGATGTTGTAATTACTGTATTTATGTTCCAGGCTTTTACTGCTGCGGCAGGATTCCTGTTATAGAATACTAGATTAACCTCATAATGTCAGCTTGCTTGAAATTATACTGCAGTGTAAAAAGAGAGGAGGCGTACCTGGTACTGCACTAACAGACATAAAAAACATTCAGGAAAAATATTATCTGTATCCGCACACTAGCTCATTACCTCAGTTTCCCAGCTGGAGATGTGATTAATCCATGATTTTATTCAGTTGCACACAGTTATCTATAGTCTGATGACCGAGTTTAGGAACGCAGCAGTCGTTCGAAATGCATCCAGTTTCACCTCCTTTCACCCCTTATCATGCCTATACCTAGTACCTAGGCATATTTTAGTGTTGCCATATCTATTTTAATCATGAAATAAAGGATTTGATGTTATGGATTGAAGCTGGACTCACTTCCTTCACAAATAAAAGGCACCCTCCCCAGTAGTAAGGTGCTTGAGCAACGTTCTCACTTGTTAGTGTTGGTGCAACTAGTAAGTTGCCAAATTCCTGTCCGAAATGTCCAGAATCTGGTGAGGGTGTTATTTGGCAAAGGAAAACTCTATCTGAAAACAGTCAGGTCATTACTGAGCAAGTAGAGCTCTAGATAGCAGCATTGCATACAGAGAAGATTGCCTTACAGGCATTGTCTGGTTTATTTCATCCACTTCTCTTAAGTCTTCTGTGGTTGAGAATTCAACTGCATGTTCTAGTCTGGAAGTCCAGTGAAGTGCTTCATTGGGGACAGTCAAGTCACGAGAGGTGTCTGTTCCCTGAATGACCAGTTCGGCTGCCAGTGTCGCCATCCTCTCCGCCAAGTCAGCTAGTCACCGACTTATGTGCTGTCGCCTCTGAAAGGAGGGAAGTGGAGTCGATGTCTCCACACAATTCCGATGATGATTTCAGTGACCTGCTCCCAGGAACCTCCCAGCCTCGAGGCCGTATTTTCTTGGAAACCAGTTTAAAGATGGACCCGGAGAAGGTATCTTCAGTTTCCAGGTGGTCAGATGATGAGAACGTCAAGGCGGAGACATCTACCAAGTCTCTACTATTGTCACGGTCCGACGGTGGGAGAGCAATTTTGGGATTCCCTTTCCCGAAATTACTCCTGAAGGTGGACATTCCCAGGCCTCGTTCCTTACTATGCTAAGCAGAACCAGTCTGAAATGTGTATGGGGAAATACAAAACCAAACAGACAGGGCAGAACTGAAACACAGTCACACAACACACTCTCAGGTAATTACACAAAGAGACATAAAGTGTTAAGCCGAGAGGCAACAAAGAAAGATAAAGACACCTGGGGAAAAGAAAGGCTTAACGAAACACTGCTCACAACAACTTTGGAAATAACCAGTAAACCAGAACATGTCCACCTCTCCAAGACAAGTATAGAGAAAACTATTTCGGGCACCCCCTGATCAGTGGAGTCAGCTTAGTGACCACAGGCAATCAACAATCTATGTTCAGCAAAGACTTAACTCCTTCTAACCTGCCTAGGAGCTGCAGCTCCAGAAGTCGACGCCGAGTCACTCTGTGCTGACAATAGCTATCTATGGAGACACAAGGAGAATTGTCTGAAACTGTGGAATCCACAGACCCTGGCACCACCATGACAGATGTTTGAGAAAACCTCCTTGTAACTGTACTCCTCCTTCTAAGAGGGGCCCCAGGACCCTCATGGCCTGGTTTATCTGGATGAAGACGATGAAAGGACCTAATTAGATGTTCAGCATGAATATCCGTGGCTGGTACCCAAGTTCTCTCCTCAGGACCATAACTCCGCCAATGAACCAAAATCTACAATGAGAGATGAGAATCGATGATTTTGGATACCTGAAGCTCTAATGACCCATTGACTAGGACCGGAGATAGTGATAAGGGAAGAGAGGTTTCAGAAACCACATATCTCTTCAACAGAAACCTGTGAAAAACGTTATGAATTTTGAATGATGCAGGTAATGCCAGACGGAAACCAACAGGATTAGAGGCATAGCTAGGGTTTTGGTTTAAGGGGGGGGGGGAGATAAAACTTCTGAGTGGGCCCCTAACCAAGTAATCTTGATTACAACTGGGTGGCCCACCCTAATAGTGGAGAACTTCAGCAGATGACTGCGCTGTTGCTGAAACTAATCTCTACAGTTCCTGACAGAAGTTATGTCGCTTATCCATGTTATGTAAATCAAAGCTTATAACCTGACGTTAAATTCATCCATTGGTTTTATAAATTACTCCTTTGAAAGCTGAAACCCTCCCAAATTTGGTTTAGGTTAAGAAAATAAATTGGCATCAATGCTGAAATATTGATCTTTTAATGAACACAGAATGGTCAGGTTTTGGCAAGACAAAAGTTTTGTCACCTGGTCATATAATGCACCCAATCCTAGTTTACATCCTCACCAGTGCTCAGTAAATGATCGGTTAATTAGTGGGTGTGTTTAAATAGAAACCCAGCACCCCAGACCTTCACTTGAACTGCAACTTGAGCTCTGACAACATGCCAAAAATCCACCCTGCGACCAAATCCTTGATTATAAAGAGGCTGAAGACCAGATCCACTGCAGAGGTGGCTGGAACCTTTGGTGTGTCTCAGCGTAAAGTACAAAGAATTAAAAAAAGATTTGATGAGACTGGAGATGGGTTTGACAAGCCCAGGTCCAGCAGACCCCCCCGCAAGACAACTGCTCAGGAGGAACTTTTGTTTGTTAGAAAATCCAAAGCAAGCCCCTCTTCCACTGCAGCAGAGCTCCAACAAGCCTGGTCACCTCAAGTCCCTATGTCAACTAGAACAGTTTGTAGGATTCTGTCTTGAAATGGCCTCCATGGTCGATTCAGTGCCCAGAAGCCAGCAATAAACAAATGGCAAATAAAAAACCATGTGGCATTTTCAAAGTCCCACAGCCTGCTAAACAGATGGACGCTGGAAAAAATGGCAGAAGGTGGATTTCTCTGATGAATCTTCAGTAGAATTACACCACAGCCGCCGCAAAGACTGCAGGAGACCTACTGGAGCCCATATGGTTCCAAAATACACCCAGAAAACAGTTAAATTTGGTGGTGGAAAGATCATGGTCTGGGGTTAAATTCAGTATGGGGTGTGCGAAACATTTGCAAGGTGGAATGCAATATCAATAGCCTAAAATATCAAGAAGTATTAGCTACCTCTTACATTCCAAATCAAAAAAGGGGTCAAATTTTGCAGCAGGATGGTGCTCCATCACATACATCCATCTCTAGAACAAAGTTCCTCCAGGCAAAAAAGATCAAGGTGCTCAATGACTAGCCAGCCCATTCTCCAGACATGAACATCATTGAGCACGTTTGGGGTAGGATGAAAGAGGAAGCTTGGAAGACAAAACCAAGGAATCTAGATGAACTCTGGGAGGCATGGAAGACTGCATTCTTTGCTATTCTGATGACTTCATTAATAAATTGTATGAATCATTGTTGAACCGCATGGATGCAGTCCTTCAAGCTCATGGAAGTCACACAAAATATTAAATATGACTCTAATAGCACCACAACTTCATTCACCAAGAGAATAATCACCAGTGTCCGGGGGACACTGCAACATATATTTGTATTTTAATATAATTATTTGTTTGAATATCACATTACTTTCTGTGGGCGACAAAACTTTTGTCTTGCCAAAATCTGACCATTCTATGTTCATTAAATGATCAATATTTCAGCATTGATGCCAATTTATTTTCTAAACCCAAACCAAATTTGGGAGGGTTTCAGCTTTCAAAAGAGTAATTTATAAAACCAATGGATGAATTTAACGTCAGGTTATAAGCTTTGATTTACATAACATGGATAAGAGACATAACTTCTGTCAGGGACTGTATATAAAGACCAATATTGATATTACCGCCATATGGTCAGTGGTAAATACCAGTCCTACAGAACATAAAAGAGATTACAGCAGAGTTGCAGATAATGACTTACCGCTGACGTTCTTTCTGATGGAGTCATTCACTTTTCACGTCTTTTCCATCTGGCCCAGATCAACATGACAACTTCTTCCAGCCAGGAATCGGCTGCAGAGAATACAATAAAGACACATTTCACTTCTCATATTTTCAGCACTGTCCCCAATGGGACTATTCCCAACCTGCACAAACTCCTTATTCTGCTTATAATGCAATACTGAGCCACTGATGCCATATGTGTTCCTATTACTGCACCTGTTGTGTGGTTCTGTGCTCTCTAAACTCTAAAGAAACCCTCTAGAATATAGTAATGCTGGGTGAAAGTGCCCTGGAAAACAGTGACCACATTTTGTCCCCTAAAAAGTAATAATGCTCTCTGTGTGCCCTGTTATGAATGTGCTAGAGATGGTTTCTGAGCAGAGTCTCCCTCTGGTGGTTACAGACACTACTGAACCTTTCAGCGAGGAGTGGCAATCTGGAATCACGGACTGGTCTGATATAAGGGAGGTTCCCTCCCATGATGGTTGCCGGTGATCAATTGTTCTTGTCTCAATTGTGGTTCCTGGTTTATTTGGAAGTTTGCTGGAGTCCTGCCTGCATCTCCTGCTTTCAGATAAGATATTTTTTGCTTTTCTTTTTGTGCTTGCTTTTTGCATTGTTTTCTGCACTTTTGTGGAGGTCAGCCAGGTCCCCTCCTGGGGCCTGAGCTCCTCACAGTTTTTCTGCAGCCACTGTTATTTGCTCATTTGCTTTTTCCTGTTTTTTCAGCAGCTGCGGCTTGGTTTTTGTTCACACTGAGATCTGATTTAGTGGGTGGCGAGATCGTGTGATCTCAGTATTTTTGTAATCAGAATTGTTGGATTTTTGTAGGGTTTTCAGGGTTGCAGAAAGTAATCTCTCCTGTCCTATCCTATTTAGTCAGCTTGTGGCCCCAGCGTTTGCTCAGTCTATTTTCTGCCTATGTTTGTATTTTCATCTTGTCTAACCGCCATTATATGTTTGGGGGCTTCCTATTTTCTTTGAGGATCTGCTCCGGGGCAGATAGCTTTCATCTTTCTGCCTTTAGGTGTAGTTATCTCTCAGGCTGTGACGAGGCATCTATGATCAACGTAGGAACGCTTCACTGCTACCTCTAGTTGTGTCGTTAGTTTAGGAATCTGCAACCCATCAGTTACCAACATCTCAGGTGTTCGGCTGCCCTGCTGTTGTTCCTGTCCTCCTCAGCTACCGAAACATAACAGTATCACCGGCCATAACTGAAAATTATATGGTACTCACAGAAGGGAAAAAAAAGTGTGGAAAGAAAAAAGTTGTCAGAGATTTTTTTTTTCTGTCTGTTGCATTTTTTCCCTCTTTTTCTCTGGGTGCTGAGGAGGATTTTTTTTCTCTCAATGGAGTTTGCACAGTTGTCTGGCCGTGTGGATCAGCTTGCCACTGAGGTTCGGAGTATTGCTACCTATCTTGCTGGGTTGCCGGTTGTGGAACCTAGGATTCCCATGCCAGATTTGTTTTTGGGGGATCGGGCTAAATTTCTGAATTTCAAAAATAACTGTAAGTTGTTTTTTGCCTTAAAGCCTAAGTTTTTAGGTAACGCAGCACAGCAGGTTCAAATTGTCATCTCTCTCCTGCGCGGCGATCCTCAGGATTGGGCTTTTTCCCTGACACCTGGGGATCCTGTTTTGAATGATATTGATGCATTTTTTCTGGCTCTGGGGTTATTGTACGATGAACCTAATGTCACTGATCAAGCTGAAAAAACCTTGTTGGCATTAAATCAGGGTCTTGAAGACGCTGAGTTGTACTGTCAGAAATTCCGAAAGTGGGCAGTCCTGACCAAATGGAATGATGATGCTTTGGCAGCCCTTTTTCAGAAGGGGCTGTCAGAGAATGTAAAGGATGTTATGGTGGGATTCCCTGCTCCCTCTGGTCTCAATGATTCTATGTCATTGGCTATTCAAATTGACAGACGTGTTGTGAATGGGTTTGAGATGAGTTCTGAGCAGAGGCTTCCTCTGGTGGTTACAAGCGGTGCTGGTCTGTCCAGTGAAGATTGTGAGGACTGGGAATCAGGTGTTACTGACTGGTCTTATATAAGAGAGTCACCTTCCCATCAGGGTTGCCGGTGATCAATTGTTCTGGTCTGAATCCTTCTTTCCTGTTTCCCTTGTAGCCTGCTGTGTCGTGTCTGCATCTCCTGCTAACAGATAAGACATTTTCTTCTTTTTGTTTTTGTGCTATATTTTTGCATTTTGTCCTGCACTTCTGTGGGGGCCTTCTGGGTCCCCTCCGGGGGCTTTTGCCCTCTCAGTTTAGTTCAGCCACTGATGTTTGTACTTTTGCTTTTTCCAGTTTTTTCAGTGGCTGCTGTTTTGATTTTGTTACACCAGAGAACTAATTTAGGTGGAAGAGGTCGTGTGATCTCAGGTATTTTTGAAATTAGTATAGTTGGTGCTTTTCAGGGTTTTCTGGGATTGCAGTAAGTACCCTTCCTATCCTTTTCTATTTAGTTAGTTTGGGCCCAGCGTTTGCTCATACTATTTTCTTTCTGTGTCAGTATTTCATCTTGTCTAACCGCCATTACTTGTTTGGGGGCTTTCTATTATCTTTGGGGTTCTGCTCCGGGGCAGATAGCTTTCCTATTTCTATCTTTAGGTGTAGTTAGTTTCTCAGGCTGTGACGAGGCGTCTAGGACCAACGTAGGAACGCTCCACGGCTGCCTCTAGTTGTGGTGGTTAGTCAGGGTACTGCAATCTCATAGATTCCAACTGCTCTGGTGTATTGCCTTTTTTACCTGCACTCCTCAGTTACCGTAACATAACACAGACGTTTACTTGAGCGCAGAGGTATGCGTGAGATAGTGTTGCCTTGTGAGCCAGCTTCTGAGCCCATGCAGTGTGATAGAGTGGCTTCTGGGGCTCAGCGTCATGAGTTTCGAAAGCGCAATGGGTTATGTTTCTACTGTGGTGACGCCTATCATGCTATTTCAGTTTGCCCTAAGCAGGGAAGACGTTTTGCATGCTCAGTTGTCTTGGGTAGTGTTCAGACTAAATTTCTGTTGACTGTTACCCTGATTTGCTCCCTGTCCACATTTTCTGCTCAGGCTTTTGTTGATTCAGGAGCATCTATTAACCTGATGGATTTTGACTTTGCCAAACGTTGTTGGTTTCCCATGATACCCCTGCGGAAGTCTATTCCCTTACTGGGCATTGATTCTACCCTTTGGCGGAGAATAAACCCCAGTTTTCTACTCAAGTGATAATGAGGGTTGAACCAGATCATCAGGAGAGTTGCAAATTTCTGGTGCTGTATAATCTGCATGACATTATTGTACTAGGTTTCCCTTGGTTACAGTCTCATAATCCTGTTTTGGATTGGAAATCTGTGTCTGTGACCAGTTGGGGCTGCCAATGTGTTAATGCCGACACTCCTGTTTTTTCTGCCTCTCCCAAGTCTCAGGATGTTCCTGACTTTTTAACTGATTTTTCGGATGTATTTAGTGAAAGTAAATCTGCATCTTTGCCCCCTCACAGGAGCTACGATTGCGCTATTGAATTAGTGCCTGGTGGTAAATTTCCTAAAGGTCGCCTTTTTTAACTTGTCTGTACCTGAACACGATGTTATGCGATCTTATATCAAGGAGTCATTGGAGAAGGGTCATATCAGACCATCCTCTTCACCCTTGGGTGCCGGTTTTTTCTTTGTGGCCAAAAAGGATGGTTCATTGAGGCCGTGTATTGATTATCTGTGGCGCTTCCCACGGCTGTGGGGCGCCGGGACATGGCATAGCTTGCCTAGCTAGCCAATGCTCCCACGCCGCCAGTCCACGACGACGTGAGGCATGGGTCCCAGATGATAAGAGAATGTGGACCCACTGGACCACGGAGGGAGACCCGGGCCTGCCCGGACTAGGGAAGGGCAGCGACCGGGATCCGTGGCAGCTGAGCATGTGGGCAAGGTGGCGACCTGCAGGACTAGACAACACCGCACAACTTCAGGTAAGAAGAAACATAAAGTTTACTTAAAGAAACACAGTACATAAAACAGAACATAAGACCGGGCTCCCGATTCCGCACATCAGAGAAGGGTACACGACTCAGGATCACAGACGAGTGCAGGAGGACATCACGGGTAGATGCAGTCCAGGATTATCTGGCACGGGCATACTTGGGCGGCCTCTCTCTCAGGCCTCAGGCGTAGCACAGGCTCAGCAGGAGAACATCAGACACCGACCTCAGACAGACTTCAGACGATGGCGGGGTCATCACGGGTAGATGCAGTCCAGGATCATCTGGCACGGGCATACTAGTATGGCCTCACTCTCAGGCCTCAGGCGTAGCACAGGCTCAGCAGGAGAACATCAGACACCGGCCCAGGACGAACGTCAGACGATGGCAGGGTCATTACGGGTTGATGAAGTCCAGGGTCATCTGGCACGGGCATACTAGGACGGCCTCTCTCTCAGGCCTCAGGCGTAGCACAGGCTCAGCAGGAGAACATCAGACACCGACCCAGGACAGACGTCATCACAGGGTAGACCAAGGAGGAACCGGCAGGACAGGCAGGTTGTCACGGCAAGTGACCAAGGCAATCTCTGGGACAGGCAGGTTGTCACGGCAAGTGACCAGGCAGTCTCTGGGACAGGCAGGTTGTCACGGCTAGTGACCAGGGCAGTCTCTGGCACAGGCAGGTTGTCACGGCAAGTGACCAAGGCAGTCTCTGGGACAGGCAGGTTGTCACAGCAAGTGACCAGGCAGACTCTGGGACAGGCAGGTTGTCACGGCAAGTGACCAGGCAATCTCTGGGACAGGCAGGTTGTCACGGCAAGTGACCAGGCAGACTCTGGGACAGGCAGGTTGTCACGGCAAGTGACCAGGCAATCTCTGGGACAGGCAGGTTGTCACGGCTAGTGACCAGGGCAGTCTCTGGGACAGGCAGGTTGTCACGGCTAGTGACCAGGGCAGTCTCTGGGACAGGCAGGTTGTCACGGCTAGTGACCAGGGCAGTCTCTGGGACAGGCAGGTTGTCACGGCAAGTGACCAGGCAGTCTCTGGGACAGGCAGGTATATACGACCTGATATGGTGGAGCCTCCAGGTAGGCTGCAGTCGGATGGCAGATGATCGCTCCCAGGTGAGCAGGCAAGAGCCGGGGATCTCTGCAGATGATGTCCGAACTTCCGGATGGAGCTGCAGTCGGATGGCAGATGATCGCTCCCAGGTGAGCAGGCAAGAGCCGGGGATCTCTGCAGATGATGTCCGAACTTCCGGATGGAGCTGCAGTCGGATGGCAGACAGGCAAGCCGACAGGTAACAGGCAGGTAACTGGAATCAGGAGCTGATGGCTGAAACAGAGTTAGACTGCACAGGAACAACAGGGACACGGATTGGATCTCAGGGAGTCAGGAACACAGACAGGAACATGGATTGGATCTCAGGGAGTCAGGAACACGGACAAGAACATCAGGAACACGGATTGGGTCTCAGGGAGTCAGGAACACGGACAAGAACATCAGGAACACGGATTGGGTGTCAGGGAGTCAGGAACACGGACAGGAACATGGATTGAATCACAGGAACATGGACTGGAACACAGGCCTCGGACTCCGGACATCTGGCACCGATCAGCAGGCTCCGGACATCTGGCAATGATCGGCAGGATCCGGACATCAGGCAGGAAGGATAGGATCCGGACATCTGGAAGTGGTCGTCGGACATCGGACATCAGGCCATGGTCATCAGGCATAGGATCCGGACATCTGGCAGCGACCTGAAAAGGAACCCCAGCGGTCTGGTGCAAGCCCCGCCAGGCTCAACGGGAGCTGGCCGGTGATTGCACAGAGGCTGAGCACAGAGTAACAGAAACTCAGCACACACCGGACTCCTTCTTCCAAGATGAACTCAGGTTATATAGCAAGGATTTACAGTCACTGGCACAGGGTTCTGGATACAGCAGGATTTCAGGAACATAACACAAAGGACACAGTTCAGACAGTCAGGTACAGGATGCGATCCAAGATCAGGGGTTCAGGTAATTAGACACAGCAGGAACAGGCCTGGATATACAGCCTCCAGGAACAGCGATCTGGGTAATCAGCCCCCAGCATAGGCGGAAACACAAGACACAATTCAGACATTCAGGTACCGGGTTTGATCCAGGATCAGGGAACAAGACACAGCAGGAACAGGGAATCAGCTCTCCAGAGCTGATCAACTTCAGAGCAGGAGCTGAACACACAACCACATACGGCTAGGTTCAGGGATTCAGTGTGGATTCAATGTGAAGCTCTGGCCACGCCCACTAGGGCTGAGGAACTTTATATATGAGCTGCTTCACAGCGATAGGCTGGAGCAGTAATTCTAGTAAACACCCAATCCACATAAAAGCAGGACAGGTGTGGGCCGCGCCCCCTATGCAGAGCCAGACAGCACAACACAGAGGGAACCCAACAATGGCTGCTGCCAACCACGCAGTAAGTCATGCACCACTGCAGAGGACTTTGCAAGCTACGGACGGCTTTCACAGCAAGTCAGGAACCGCACATGCGGGCGGTCATGCAAAGCAGCGGAGCCACTCACGCAAGTACGGGTACGCAGCAGAGCCGGGAACTGAGCAGCATCCATATAGGTAACAGACAACAGTATCCCAGCTGGTTAGGGGGAAAGGAGCAAAAGGGTTAATGCAAAAAACATGCAAAGTAACGCTGGAAAACAAAGTACAGACAATACCAGCGTTACATTATCGTCTCTTGAATAAGATCACTGTGAAGTATCAATATCCGTTACCCCTGATTTCTGACCTGTTTTCCAGGGTGAAAAGTGCTACTTGGTTTACCAAGCTTGACCTCAGGGGGGCGTATAACCTTATTCGCATTAAGCACGGGGATGAATGGAAGACGGCGTTTAATACCCCAGAGGGGCATTTTGAGTACCTAGTGATGCCCTTTGGGCTCACTAATGCTCCTTCGGTCTTCCAATCCTTCATGAATGATATTTTCAGGGATTTTGTGGATAAATTTCTGATTGTTTATTTGGATGATATCTTGATTTTTTCCAATGACTGGGACTCTCATGTGAAACATGTTCGGACTGTGTTCCAGATTTTGAGAGAGAATGCACTGTATGTGAAGGGATCAAAGTGTCTTTTTGGTGTACAGAAGGTCTCATTTCTGGGATTCATTTTGTCTCCGTCTGTTATTGAAATGGACCCGGTCAAGGTTCAAGCCATCTGTGATTGGGTCCAACCTACTTCATTAAAGGCTCTTCAGAGATTTTTGGGTTTTGCCAATTTTTATCGTAAATTTATTGGTAATTTCTCCGGTATTGTTAAACCATTGACTGATTTGACCAAAAAGGGTTCTGATGTGGTGAATTGGCCTCCTGAGGCAGTCTCTGCGTTTCAGGAACTTAAGCAGAGATTCACTTCTGCTCCTGTTCTACGGCAGCCTGATGTTTCTCTACCGTTTCAGGTGGAGGTTGATGCCTCTGAGATTGGGGCAGGTGCCGTTTTGTCCAAAGGGATCCAGAGACCTCTAAGAGTAACCCTTGTGCCTTTTTCTCTCGAAAATTTTCTCCAACTGAACATAATTATGACGTGGGTAATCGGGAGTTATTGGCCATGAAGTGGGCCTTTGAAGAGTGGAGGCATTGGCTGGAAGGAGCCAAACATCAGGTGGTGGTCCTCACGGACCATAAGAATCTGGTTTATCTCGAATCAGCCAAGCGACTTAATCCTAGACAGGCCAGGTGGGCCTTGTTTTTCACACGTTTTAATTTTGTGGTTTCTTTTCTTCCTGGCACTAAGAATGTTAAGGCGGATGCCCTCTCGAGGAGTTTCTTTGCGGACTCTCCTGAGTTATCTGATCCTACTGTTATTTTGAAAGAGGGTGTAGTTCTTTCCGCCATCTCGCCCAATTTGAGACTGGCCTTGGAAGAGTGTCAGGAGGATAAACCTGAGCGCTGCCCTATTGGGAAATTGTTTGTCCCAGACCAGTGGAAGAAGAGTGTGATGTCTGCGATTCATTGTTCCGCATTGGCTGGTCATCCTGGGATTTTTGGTACCAGAGACTTGTTGAGTCGGTCCTTTTGGTGGCCTACTTTGTCTCGTGACGTCAGCGAATTTGTGCAGTAATGTGGGACTTGCTCTCGCTCTAATCCTTGCTCTCGCTCTAGTGGTTTGTTAATGCCATTACCTGTGCCCAAGAGGCCATGGACCCATATCTCTAAGGATTTTATTTCTGACCTCCCTGTTTCTCAGAGAATGACCGTTATCTGGGTAATCTGTGATAGGTTTTCCAAGATGATACATCTTGTGCCATTACCTAAGTTACCTTCCTCCTCCGAATTGGTGCCTTTGTTCCTTCAGCACGTGGTTCGGTTACATGGCATTCCGGAGAACATTGTGTCTGACAGAGGAGTCCAGTTTGTTTCCAGATTTTGGAGGACATTTTGTTCTAAACTTGGTGTTCAATTATCTTTCTCCTCTGCTTTTCATCCTCAGACCAATGTACAAACCGAGAGAACAAACCAGACCTTGGAGACTTATTTGAGATGTTTTGTGTCTGCTGATCAAGATGATTGGGTCTCTTTTTTGCCTTTGGCTGAGTTTGCTCTTAATAATAGGGCTAGCTCTGCCACCTTGATGTCTCCATTTTTCTGCAATTTTGGGTTTCACCCTTGATTTTCTTCGGGACAGGCGGAGGCTTCTGTCTGTCCGTGTCACGCTGTATAGCAGATATATATATGTGATGTCAGTAATCTATATCAAAAGGGCAACATACTATATAACATGCGCATAGATATATGATAACATAGATTTACCTGACAGAATGTCCAGTGGGTCAAAACGGAATCCGTTATACGCTGTCTCCGGCTAGAGGGTGACCGGGGTCTAAGCTGACCCTGAACTGGGGTCCTAACTAATCCCTCTACCTGGAGGTACTGTTAAAGGTACAGAGGTCCAGGCCACCAGCGTAAACCCTGTCTCCTATCAATCCCTGCCAACTGTATTCTAGTCCTAAGAAGGACCCTGAATACCACCAAAGGGAATGAACAGGTAACGGTTAATGAACAGAAAGACATACAAGAAAGACAAGAAATAAAGTAAATAAAGTCTTACATACAACACTCACACACAGTAGGAACACCTAAGGTCTCAGAGATAAACTATAAGCTGTAAGAGTAAAAAACAACTAAGGAACTCTTAGCTTAAGTATTCTCAGAACCGATCCAGTCTGCTAGACTACATGAATGCTTTCACCGGCGTCTAACACCCAGACTGGCAGGAATATAAAGGAAACTAATTAGAACATAATCAAAAGCAGCCGGGCGAGGCTGCACCTAGTCTTAGCAAAGAGCTAGGTAAAATTAACTCTCTCATTACCAAACACAAAGTAACAGCAACTCAGCTGTGAGAAGTCAGAGTGTGTAATCGCGACGATCCTCGTGGCGATACACCCATGACAGTACCCCCCCTTTACGAGGGGCCTCCGGACCCTCAAGGCCAGGTCTGCCCGGGTGAGTTGTGTGAAAGGTCCGAACCAATCGATCTCCATTAACATCAGACGCAGGGACCCACGTCCCCTCCTCAGGACCATACCCCCTCCAATGAACTAAGTACTGAAGGGATCGGCGACTGAGACGTGAGTCAATGATTTTCGACCCAAGAATTTCCACGTTATCATTGACCACCACTGAAGGAGGTAGAGGTGACGGTATAACTGGTGCCACATACTTTTTAAGTAATGACTTGTGAAACACATTATGATTTTTAAACGTAGGAGGGAGGTCCAGACGAAATGCCACAGGATTAATTATGGAACTGATCCTGTA
The DNA here is from genome assembly GCA_033576555.1 of Oophaga sylvatica. Lineage (NCBI taxonomy): Eukaryota > Metazoa > Chordata > Amphibia > Anura > Dendrobatidae > Oophaga > Oophaga sylvatica. The sequence continues at coordinate 9,533 of JARQOD010007422.1, read as the reverse complement.
CGGCCCGATGAATCTGGGACCCAACCTCCAGGAGGGAACTTTAAGTTTTATATTCCTGGTAGACAACCACACCAGATCGTTCACCTTCAGATCTCGACCAGAAACTCTCCCCCTATCAGCCATCCGTTTGTAACGGTTCTCCGTAACCTTCAGTCTTAACCGATCTGGAACTATCAGTCTCCCTGGAAGTCCCACAGGGGCGTCCCCCTGAGCCCCCAATACCTCCCCCTCAAGCTCAGAGCATACAGCCGACACCACAACTCCCTCCTGAGGAATAAGAACCGGATCATCCATCCTCTCGGTCCCTGGGAAAGTACGAGATAAGGCATCAGGAAGCAACTTTATTGAGCAGTCATATGCGCGATGAGGAGGTAACTCTTTACACCCCTCCTCTGAGAACATCTCCCCAAAGTCCTCCAGAAAAGGAGGCAAAGTCCTAGGCACAACCGCACCGATGACCGTGCTCATGCAGTTATTCTTGCAAAATTCACCCCACTGGCTTATCTTTCTGGATTGCCAATCAATCACTGGGTTATGTTTAGCCAACCAAGGAAGTCCCAACACAATAGGAGTAGGTAGACCCTCCAACACATAACAAGACAATTGCTCTTTATGTATTGCCCCTACTCGAAGATCTATGTTATGAACAGCTTGTACCAAGCTACCTTGACCGAGAGGTCTAGAATCAATAGAGACTATAGGGACCGGTTTGGCCAATACACTCAGTTGCATACCATGCACCTGGGCAAACCGAGCGTCCACCAGATTAGCCCCGGACCCACTATCAAGAAAAACAGAAATCCTCTCAGTTCTAGTACCAATAACCACCTCCGCAGGCACGAGAAACTGAGAGGGATTTGGGGACGAAACACACACTCCCAGGTTAACTCCTTGGCTCAAAGAGGTCCGGGATGGACACCCCCCAACAAAATGTCCCTCTCTCCCGCAAAAGAAACACCTTCTAGTCTTGCGGCGCACCGCCGATTCCCTCCTACAAAATGATGTCCCTCCCAACTGCATGGGTTCCTCAGAACAGACCAGGGGAACCTCAGTATAAGGGACCTTAGTAGTAGGCGGAGTCATCACGTGAGGCGGAGTTACCTCGCGTCTTCCCCGAAGTCGTCTATCAATGCGAATAGCGAGGGCCATAGCAGCCTCCAGTGATGGAGGAGAATCATACTGAGCCAACACATCTTTTAATTTGTCAGACAACCCTTGACAAAACTGGCTCCTAAGAGCTGGGTCATTCCACTGAGTATCTGTTGCCCATCTACGGAACTCAGAAGAATATTCCTCCGCTGGACGATTTCCTTGCCGTATTTTACGTAACCTTGTTTCAGCAAGGGAGACTCGATCCGGATCATCATATACCAGACCCAGGGCAGTAAAAAATCGATCCACTGACTGGAGATCTGGGGAGCCTGGAGGAATAGAGAACGCCCAAGATTGAGGGTCCCCTTGTAAGAGCGAGATAACAATTCCCACCCTCTGCTCTTCACTCCCAGATGACCGAGGCCGCAGCCGAAAGTACAATTTACATGCCTCCCGGAAAGTAAAAAATTTGTCCCGCCCACCAGTGAACCTGTCCGGGAGAGCAACCTTAGGTTCAGATCTGGTTTGCTCCGGGGGGGAAAAACCTTGGACTTAATGTCTGCAAATTCCATGGACAACCCCTGCAACTGCCGGGCCAGCTGGGCTACTGGATCCATGACAGCTGGGGAGAATCTTTAGTATGGCCGGTGAAAATGTCACGCTGTATAGCAGATATATATATGTGATGTCAGTAATCTATATCAAAAGGGCAACATACTATATAACATGCGCATAGATATATGATAACATAGATTTACCTGACAGAATGTCCAGTGGGTCAAAACGGAATCCGTTATACGCTGTCTCCGGCTAGAGGGTGACCGGGGTCTAAGCTGACCCTGAACTGGGGTCCTAACTAATCTCTCTACCTGGAGGTACTGTTAAAGGTACAGAGGTCCAGGCCACCAGCGTAAACCCTGTCTCCTATCAATCCCTGCCAACTGTATTCTAGTCCTAAGAAGGACCCTGAATACCACCAAAGGGAATGAACAGGTAACGGTTAATGAACAGAAAGACATACAAGAAAGACAAGAAATAAAGTAAATAAAGTCTTACATACAACACTCACACACAGTAGGAACACCTAAGGTCTCAGAGATAAACTATAAGCTGTAAGAGTAAAAAACAACTAAGGAACTCTTAGCTTAAGTATTCTCAGAACCGATCCAGTCTGCTAGACTACATGAATGCTTTCACCGGCGTCTAACACCCAGACTGGCAGGAATATAAAGGAAACTAATTAGAACATAATCAAAAGCAGCCGGGCGAGGCTGCACCTAGTCTTAGCAAAGAGCTAGGTAAAATTAACTCTCTCATTACCAAACACAAAGTAACAGCAACTCAGCTGTGAGAAGTCAGAGTGTGTAATCGCGACGATCCTCGTGGCGATACACCCATGACAGTCCGGGTGTTGACTCTGTTGTGGAGCGAATGCAGCAGATTTGGGACCAGGTAGTGGAGAGGTTGTCTCTCTCTCAGGAGAAGGCCCAACGGTTTGCCAACCGGCATAGGACTGATGGTCCTCGGTTTAAAGTGGGGGACTTGGTTTGGTTGTCCTCAAGAAATATCCCTATGAGGGTTGCATCTCCAAAGTTTAAGCCCAGGTTCATTGGACCTTATAAGATCATGGAGATTCTTAATCCGGTTTCCTTCCGTTTGCTTCTTCCAAGGACATTTAAGATCCATAACGTGTTCCACAAGTCCTTATTGAAGAGGTTTGTCGAGCCAATGGTTCCTATGGCTGCGCCTCCTGACCCTGTTTTAGTTGAGGTCAATCTGGAGTATGTGGTTGAGAAAATATTGGATTCTCGTTTTTCTAGACAGAAACTCCAGTATTTGGTTAAGTGGAGAGGTTATGGTCAGGAGGACAATTCTTGGGTGTTTGCTTCGGACATCCATGCTAGGAGACTGATCCGTGCCTATCACCGAGCTCATCCTGATCAGCCTGGTTGCACAAGTGAGGGTTCGATGACCCCTCCTCAAGGGGGGGTACTGTTATGAATGTGCTAGAGATGGTTTCTGAGCAGAGGCTTCCTCTGGTGGTTACAGACAGTACTGAACCTTTCAGCGAGGAGTGGCAATCTGGAATCACGGACTGGTCTGATATAAGGGAGGTTCCCTCCCATGATGGTTGCCGGTGATCAATTGTTCTTGTCTCAATTGTGGTTCCTGGTTCATTTGGAAGTTTGCTGGAGTCCTGCCTGCATCTCCTGCTTTCAGATAAGATATTTTTTGCTTTTCTTTTTGTGCTTGCTTTTTGCATTGTTTTCTGCACTTTTGTGGAGGTCAGCCAGGTCCCCTCCTGGGGCCTGAGCTCCTCACAGTTTTTCTGCAGCCACTGTTATTTGCTCATTTGCTTTTTCCTGTTATTTCAGCAGCTGCGGCTTGGTTTTTGTTCACACTGAGATCTGATTTAGTGGGTGGCGAGATCGTGTGATCTCAGTATTTTTGTAATCAGAATTGTTGGATTTTTGTAGGGTTTTCTGGGTTGCAGAAAGTAATCTCTCCTGTCCTATCCTATTTAGTCAGCTTGTGGCCCCAGCGTTTGCTCAGTCTATTTTCTGCCTATGTTTGTATTTTCATCTTGTCTAACCGCCATTATATGTTTGGGGGCTTCCTATTTTCTTTGGGGATCTGCTCCGGGGCAGATAGCTTTCATCTTTCTGCCTTTAGGTGTAGTTATCTCTCAGGCTGTGACGAGGCGTCTAGGATCAACGTAGGAACGCTCCACGGCTACCTTTAGTTGTGTCGTTAGTTTAGGAATCTGCAACCCATTAGTTATCAACATCTCAGGTGTTCGGCTGCCCTGCTGTTGTTCCTGTCCTCCTCAGCTACCGAAACATAACAGTGCCCGTTTGACAGTCACAGTAACCTGAGTTCCCCTATAACAATAAGTGCTCACTTTACATTTAATAATGTCCCAAGTCTCCCCCTGTACAGCTCCCCTATACACCGTATGATTTACTAATTTATATGTATAAATTTACTCATTTACTCATATACTCATTTATATAGCGCCATTAATTTCACAGCGCTTTACAGACATTGGCACTGTCCCCAATAGGGCTCAAAATCTAAATGTTCTCTTACACACAGTATAATGCGCCCTCACTATATATACTGACCCCTTAACATCCCCAAACTGTTTAATGGCTCCAACACTGTATGATGGCCCCGTCACTATAATCTCACACTGTATGATGGCCCCTAGATAGCCTCCATGCAGCATAATACACCAGATAGTCCTCAATATAGTATAATGCATCCACATAGGCAGAGTCTATAGTATAATGCACTCCCCATAGGCAGACTCTATAGTATAATGCACTCCCCATAGGCAGATTCTATAGTATAATGCACTCCCCATAGGCAGCCTCTGTATTATAATGCACCCCCATAGACAGCCTCTGTATTATAATGCACCCCCATAGGCAGCCTCTTTATTATAATGCACCCCCATAGGCAGCCTCTGTATTATAATGCACCCCCATAGACAGCCTCTGTATTATAATGCACCCCCATAGGCAGCCTCTGTATTATAATGCACCCCCATAGGCAGCCTCTGTATTATAATGCATCCCATAGGCAGCCTCTATATTATAATGCATCCCCATAGGCAGCCTCTATATTATAATAAACCCCCATAGGCAGCCTCTGTATTATAATGCATCCCCATAGGCAGCCTCTGTATTATAATGCATCCCCATAGGCAGCCTTTGTATTATAATGCACCACCATAGGCAGATTCTATATTATAATAAACCCCATAGGCAGCCTCTGTATTATAATGCACCCCCATAGGCAGCCTCTGTATTATAAAGCACCCCATAGGCAGCCTCTGTATTATAATGCAGCCCCATAGGCAGCCTCTATACTATAATGCACCCCCATAGGCTGCCTCTAAATTATAATAAACCCCCATAGGCTGCCTCTGTATTATAATGCACCCCCATAGGCAGCCTCTGTATTATAATGCACTCCCCATAGGCAGATTCTATATTATAATGCACCCCCATAGGCAGCCTCTGTATTATAATGCACCCCCATAGGCAGCCCCTATATTATAATGCATCCCCATAGGCAGCCTCTGTATTATAATGCACCCCCATAGGCAGATTCTATATTATAGTGCACCCCCATAGGCAGCCTCTGTATAATAATGCAGACCCATTAAAAAAATAATAAATACTCACCTCTCTTCCTCCTGGTTCCTTCGCTGCTCTGAGCTCCGCCGAGTGGTGACGTCAAATTGAATAAGGCAGTTTTATTCTTCGGGTCAGTATGATTACAACAATACGTCATTTATATTTTTTTTTAGGTTTTGGCACTTTTATATAATAAAAACTATTTTATAGAAAAAATTATTGTTTTTGCATCACTTTATTCTGAGAGCTATAACTTTTTTATTTTTCCGCTGATGGAGCTTATCGGCGGCTCTTTTTTGCGGGACAAGATAACGTTTTCAGCGGTACCATGCTTCTTTATATCTGTCTTTTTGAGCACGTGTTATTCCACTTTTTGTTCAGTGGTATGATGATAAAGCATTGTTTTTTGCCTTGGTTGTTTTGTGTTCACTAAAGGGGTTAACTAGTGCGATAGTTTAATAGGTCGGGTTTTTGCTGACTCGGCGATGCCAAATATGCATACTTTTATTGTTTATATTTTTCTTTCAAATATTTATTTAGAGATAGAATATATATTGATTTTTTATTATTATTTTTTTATTTTTTTTAATATTTTTGCAAATATTTAAAACATTTTTTAACTTTTTCCTAAGTTTTTTTACTTAGTCTCACTATGGGACGATCATTTTTTGCAGGCTGATAGCTTCTATAGCATGCAGATGGAGCAGCATCTTCATGCCATAGCAGCTGTCATAAAAGCTTAGCGCATAAAATGGCCAATTTATGTGTATCTGGACGCCACGTTAAGGTGTTTCTCGTTTTCCAGGTCCTAACTAATGCTAATCCTCGCTTAGACAACGCCTTAACGTGGCTTCCAGGTACACATAAATTGGCCATTTTATGCGCTAAGCTTTCTCAATTTTTCATATTTCTAAGGCAGTAATACAATTCATTTTTCATATTTCATATTTGCATGCTGTGGCGCTACAGAGTGCTTCCTTTTTTGTTTGAGTGTATATGAGTTGGTGACTCTAGGTTAAGCACCTGTTCACACTTCTAAGCACTCCGCCTCTTAGGCCTCTTTCACACTTCATTCGTGTGACGTCCGCCCAAGTGTGAAAATGGCGGATCCGTCAGAAAAGTGTAAAAAACGGATGTAAAATGGATCAGTTTTCTGACGGATCCGCCAAGAAGTGTTCACCCGGAAATGATGAAATTTTCATTCCGGAAAATATAAATGTTAGGATTTGAACCTGTGAACCATGGCTTGCTAATCTGTTCCTTTGCTGTGGAGCTATTCAGAACTTGAATAACTTCAGCCTGAAACCATATGAACTTCGTCTGGGATAGAGATCATCACCTGCCCTGCTGATTGTTCCCGCCCTGATTGAGACTGATTGGATAGAGATCATCACCTGCCCTGCTGATTGTTCTCGCCCTGATTAAGACTGATTGGACCTGCTATATATACCTGGCCCTGTGCAGCTTCCTGTTGCTGAGTATATTGTGGTGCTCAGTCTAACTGAGTGAAGCATTATCTGAGCTCCTGATCTGGAAGGTGTTCTGCTGGCGCCTTCCTGTCTCTTGTGGAAATCCTGCTGTTCCTACCTTGAACTTTTATCACCTAAACGGACTTGGTGCTTGTGCGTGATCTCGTCCGGCCCGTGCTCGGGCGGGCTCCGGCATCTGCCGACATAGTGATCTACCACCGCCATATACTGCACTTCCAGAAGTCTTTCCACGGTCCAGTCATCTGCACACTTCTGCTCCGGCCATTGACCTCCAGTCCAGTATCGCCAGTAACGTGACAGTAAGTTTGCAAGTCCGGACCGGGTCTTATACGAGGGTCGGCGGGGGAGGTGGAGCAGGGGTGTCGGATCATACTCACCCCTCCGCTGGCGCGGTCTCTGCAGCCCCCTGCTTCTCCCACGATCTCCGGCTCCTTCCTGCAGCGGTCACATGGTACCGCTCATTAAAGTCATGAATATGCACATATTCATGGCTTTAATGAGCGGTGTGACCGCTGTAGGAAGGAAGGGCTGCGGAGACCGCTGGGAGAAGAGGAGAGGCTGCAGAGAGAGACGCGCCGGTGGAGGGGTGAGTATAGCGATATTCACCTGTCCCGTTCCACCGCTGCGCGCTGCTCCGACCTCCTTGTCCGACTCTGAATGTTCAGGCAGAGGGCGCGATGACGTCTTTAGTGTGCGCCGCGCCCCTGCCTGATTATTTACTGCCGAGGACCCGGAAGCGGGAGCAGCGCTGCGGTCGAGCTGTCCGGTGACAGGTAAATATCTCAGGTGCCGGGGTCTTGAGGCAGCGGTGACACCGGCACCTGGCCCCCAGCAACGAGAGGTGAGTATGTCATTTTTTTTTTTGCAGCAGTGCGGCAGCATAAGGGACATACTATGGGGCATAATCTGTGGAGCATATGGGGGCCTAATCTGTGGAACATATGGGGGCATAATCTGTGGAACATATGAGGGCATAATCTGTGGAACATATGGGGGCCTAATCTGTGGAGCATATAGGGGCATAATCTGAGGAGTATATGGGGGCCTAATCTGTGGAACATATGGGGGCATAATCTGTGGAGCATATGGGGGCCTAATCTGTGGAACATATGGGGGCATAATCTGACAAGCATATGGGGGCCTAATCTGTGGAACATATGGGGGCATAATCTGTGGAGCATATGGGGGCATAATCTGTGCAACATATGGGGGCATAATCTGTGGAGCATATGGGGGCCTAATCTGTGGAACATATGGGGGCATAATCTGATGAGCATATGGGAGCCTAATCTGTGGAACATATGGGGGCCTAATCTGTGCAGCATATGGGGGCCTAATTTGTGGAACATATGGGGGCCTAATCTGTGGAGCATATGGGGGCATAATCTGTGCAACATATGGGGGTATACTTTGTGGATCTGTGCAGTTTATGGGGGCCTAATCTATGGAGCATATGGGGGCATAATCATTTTTCATCCTTGGCTTATACATGAGTCAATAAGTTTTCCAGTTTTTTGTGGCAAAATTAGGGGGGTCGGCTTATACACGGGTCGGCTTATACATGAGTATATACGGTAGATTTCAGGCTAAAGAGAGAATTCATAAGTTCCCATATAGATGAAGACTTTTGTCTAAGCGAGGATTGGCATTAGTTAGGACCTGGAAAACGAGAAACGTCTTAACGTGGCTTCCTGGTACACATAAATTGGCCATTTTAAGCGCTAAGCTTTCTCAATTTTTCATATTTCTAAGGCAGTAATACAATTCATTTTTCATATTTTTATATTTGCATGCTATGGCGCTACAGAGTGCTTCCTTTTTTGTTTGAGTGTAGAGTTGGTGACTCTAGGTTAAGTACCAAACCCACAGCGCACTCCATAGAAGGAGAGGTCTCATACATTACCAAAACCTCCTTCCCCCCTCAGATAAACCCTGAAAGAACTGGCTTTTTAGCACCTGGTCATTCCACTGTGTATCTGTGGACCAATGCTGAAACTCACAGTAATCCTCTGCCACCCAATCCCCCTATTGCAGACAATGGATCTTACACTAAAGGTACTGCCACACTAAGCTATCCCGCTAGCGATCTCGTTAGCGTTGCATACTAATGAGATCGCTAGCGGGATTGTTTCTATATCGCTAAATGCGGCCACATTTAGCGATATAGTTAACGACGCTATCGCCGTTAGCGATCTTCTTAACGACTTTAGCGGTACAAAAGTACCGCTAAATCGCTAAGAAAAGGTGCCACACAGCGATTAGATACTTACCCAGCGGGAGCGCCAGCGATGAAATAGGGTCCGGAACGATTCCAGCGACGAGCGAGATCACAGCAGGAAGCTCGTCGCTGGAAGCTGCCGCACTGAACAATATCGCTAACGGGATCGCTAAATAGTGAAGTTTTTTAGCGATCCCGTTAGCGATATTGTTTAGTGTGGCATACCCTTTAGTCAATGATGTTTTATCAGGATCATTATAGATTAGCCCAAGAGCCGAGAAAAATCCGTCCATTGTCAAAAAAACAGGTGAATCAGAGGGTAAGTAAAAGGCCTGTCACAGGGGTACCGCAACATAGAGGAGCCTGAAGAGCGCAGCGTCTGATTGCTCCTACCCAGGGCCGGTTCCAGGTTTTTATGGGCCCCGGTGAAAGAGTCTCAGTGGGCCCCTTTAACACAGACTACGATTCATGATGCACAGATACTGCATAGAAATATAGGCACAGTACAATGCCAAACACTTCACTTCTTCCATTACATGAGTGATATCTATTGTAAATTGTACAATAGCTCAAAAACCGCCAAATCCT
>JARQOD010007421.1:0-39282 GCA_033576555.1 Oophaga sylvatica | reverse complement strand
CATAGTAAAAGATTGTCCCACGACGATCCAGCTCTGCTACATCGGAATGACAGGCAGAGCCTGACATCCCGGCGCAGCACAGCTGCTTACCAGCTTCCCCGGCGGTGACGTCATCGGACTGCTTTACGGCCGCGATTACCCAGCAGTCACTGCAGTTATCGCGAGATACTGCATGTGACCGCCGGGGAGAAGAGGATGGCGGCCATTAAGCAGTCCGGGATGTGACCGCCGGAGATCTTCTGCCGGGTAAGTGCCGCTGACTCCTGACAGACCCACCGACGGAAACTGACAGTGACATTCCGATTCCGGTATCCGATATGACGAAAATATCGGAACTCGGAATCGGAATTCCGATACAGCTAATATCGGCCGATACCTGATATTTGCAGTATCGTATCGCTCAACACTATTCACAATATATTCATCTTTTTCTTCAAGGCTTTGGAATATAACGTTGTAAGAGTTACAGCAACTTTTTGAAGTGTGTTTTACCTCAAATGTGAAACTACTTGTTAATTGACATCTTTAATATTTCTCCATTACGTGTGCGGCTAACCACCTCCTTGATGTTATTGAGTTTCTTTGTCAAGAAAACAACAGCTACACCAATACTACGCTCTTTTCCTATTAGTTCTTAATGCTGCTGAAGTAGAGGTGAGATTAGGGATGTACTTAACATCTGAGGACTGTAGCCAAATGACACTGTGCCAACACCCACTGGGTATAGCTACCAAAGTTGACATAGTTTGTGCACAGCTGAACAGAGTTGTCAGAAAAAAAAAATTTCAATAACATGTTTGATGGATTGTCTAGTGGAAACACCAATATAGTATTTTTATTATTATTATTTAGTTATTTATATGGTGCCATTAATTCCATGGTGCTGTACATGACAAAGGGTTGCATACATAGTAATAAATATTGTTTACCCCTCAAAAAAATTACAATGACAGACTGTTACAAAGGGGAGAGTGTTGTGAATACTCTGGAGGCGACTTCTGAGCTGGGGCTCCCTCCGGTCGTTGCTGAGGGTAATGAACAAATTGTTGAATGGCCTTCAGCTGGCTCTGAATGGTCTGATATAAGTGACCTGAGTTCCCATCAGTCTTGCCGGTAATCAATTGTTTTTCTGGTCTTGCTTGGAGCTCAGCTTGCATTCCTCCTCTCATTCAGATAAGTGATTTGCTGTTTTTTTTCCTCTGGTTGGATTTTCCTTGCTGGTTTGCTGCTTAGCAGTAGACTTCAGCCTGGTCCCCTTTTGGGGCCTGGCGCTGCAATTGTGCTCAGTTTGTGTTTGCACTTTTGCTCTGTTCCTGTGGCACTTTTATTTGCTGAATTGCTGTGTGTTACACCAGAGATCTGATTTAGGTGGTAGAGATCGTGTGATCTCAGGTTTTTTGTTAATCAGAAGTGTTGGTATTTTTGTCAGGGTTTCTTTGGGTTGCAGTCAGAATTCTTTCCTATACTTTTCTATCTAGACAGAATTGGGCCCCAGCGTTTGCTCATTCTATTTTCTGTCTGTGTTCGTATTTTCTTCTTGTCTAACCGCCATTAAATGTTTGGGGGCTTCCTATTTCTTTGGGGGTTCTGCTACGGGGCAGTTAGTTTTCATCTTTCTGCATTTAGGTGTAGCTATCTCTCCAGCTGTGACGAGGCGTCTAGGATCACCGTAGGTATGCTCCACGGCTACTTCTAGTGTTGCGGTTAGTTTAGGGTTCTGCAACCCAATAGTTTTGAGCCTCTCTGGTGTATTGCTTCTTTGCTATTTTTGCTATTTCTCCTCAGCTACCGAAACATAACAGGAGAGGATCTTGTCCTTGTCGACTTTCATTCTGCAGGAGAATGGGAAAAAGACAGAAGGTGGTTGGTGTGGCACCTCGGGTGGTGGAGAGGCAGCAGCTCGTGTGGTGGTGTAGAAGTCACATCTCCGACCACCACGCTCTCCAATTGACATCTCTGGAAATGCATCCGAAATGTCTAAATCTCTAGCTTCAGTTATAGAAAATGCAAGGGCTAATTTTAAACATCAGCGTCCAACCAGTTTAGTATTAGTAGGTGAGAATCCTGCCCAGGAACAATAGGCTTCAGTAGTTGCGAGTCCTGTTCCCGTGATCTTCAACATTATCTTGATATAGCTCTTCCAGGCATGATTTCATCAAGAAGATTTAGCCTTTGTAATACAGAGACAGAGTACAATACAGAGTACAACACCGCCTAAGCATTCACAGATATGAGCTGGTACGGAGAAACCACTACGAAAAATGTGTGGCCTGTGTTATTTTATTTTTTTTGGATAAATAATGCTATATAATTATAAATAAATAATGCTATATATTTTGTCCTGATTGTACAGTGACAACCAGGACAAAAAAAGAAAACTGCCGTGAACTGGCCAAGCTTTAAGCACGCACAGATATGAGATGGCACAGATATATCACTACGAAAAATGTGGCTTGTATTTTTTTGGTGGGGCTAAATACTGCTGAATGTAAGTACAGTGACATCAAGGACAAAAAAACTGCCATAAAATTGACCAAACTTTGAGCACGCACACATATGAGCTGGTACGGAGATACTACACCGAAAAATGTGTGGCCTTTTTTTTTGTCTAAATACTGCTGCATTTAAGTACAGTGACACCCAGGACAAAAAAGAAAACCGCCGTAAACTGCCAATCTTTGAGCACTCACAGATATGAGCTGGCACGGAGATACCATACCGAAAAAATATGTGGCCTGTATTTTTTTTATTTTTTACGAAATACCGCTGCATGTAAGTACAGTGACACCAAGGACAAAAAAGGAAAACTGCCGCAAACTGGCCAAACTTTGAGCACACACAGATATGAGCTAGCACGGAAATACCACACCGAAAAATATGTGGCCTGTATTTTTTTTGCCTAAATAATGCTGTATATAAGTACAGTGACACCCAGGACAAAAAAAGAAAACCACCGTAAACTGGCCAAACTTTGAGCATTAAAAGATATGAGCTGGCGCTGAGATACCACACCGAAAAATGTGCGGCCTGTATTTTTTTTGGCTAAATATTGCTGTATATAAATACAGTGACACCCAGAACAAAAAAAAGAAAACCGTCGTAATCTGGCCAAACTTTGAGCACGTACAGATGTGAGCTGGCACAGAGATACAACTGTGAAAAATGTGTGGCCTGTATTTTTTTTTTGCGAAATACTGCTGTATATAAGTACAGTGACACCCAGGACAAAAAAAGAAAACTGCCATAAAGTGTCCAAACTTTGAGCACGCACAGATATAAGCTGGCACTGAGATACCACACCGAAATATGTGTGGCCTGTTTTCTTTTTTGGCTATATACTGCTGTATATAAGTACAGTGACACCCAGAACAATAAAAGAAAACTGCAGCAAACTGGCCAAATTTTGAGCACGCACAGATATGAGCTGTCCCTGAGATACCACACGAAAAAATGTGTGGCCTGTATTTTTTTTGCGAAATACTACTGTATATAAGTACAGTGACAACCACGACAAAAAAAGAAAACTATCATAAATTGGGCAAACTTTGAGCACGCACAAATATGAGCTGTCATGGAGATACCACACGAAAAAAATGTGTGGCCTGTATTTTTTTTTTTTGGCTAAATACTTCTGTACATAAGTACAGTGACATCCAGGACAAAAAAAGAAAACTGCCATAATCTGGCCAAACTTTGAGCACACACAGATATGAGCTTGCACGGAGATACCACTGCGAAAAATGTGTGGCCTGTATTTTTTTGGGGGGGCTAAATAGTGCTGTATATAAATACAGTAACATCCAGGACAAAAAAAAAGAAAACTGCCATAAACTGTCCAAACTTTGAGCATGCACAGATATAAGCTGTCACCGAGATACCAAACCGAAAAATGTGTGGTCTGTTTTCTTTTTTTGGCTATATACTGCTGTATATAAGTACAGTGACACCCAGAACAATAAAAGAAAACTGCAGCAAACTGGCCAAATTTTGAGCACGCACAGATATGAGCTGTCCCTGAGATACCACACGAAAAAATGTGTGGCCTGTATTTTTTTTGCGAAATACTACTGTATATAAGTACAGTGACAACCACGACAAAAAAAGAAAACTATCATAAATTGGGCAAACTTTGAGCACGCACAAATATGAGCTGTCATGGAGATACCACACGAAAAAAATGTGTGGCCTGTATTTTTTTTTTTTGGCTAAATACTTCTGTACATAAGTACAGTGACATCCAGGACAAAAAAAGAAAACTGCCATAATCTGGCCAAACTTTGAGCACACACAGATATGAGCTTGCACGGAGATACCACTGCGAAAAATGTGTGGCCTGTATTTTTTTGGGGGGCTAAATAGTGCTGTATATAAATACAGTAACATCCAGGACAAAAAAAAAGAAAACTGCCATAAACTGTCCAAACTTTGAGCATGCACAGATATAAGCTGTCACCGAGATACCAAACCGAAAAATGTGTGGTCTGTTTTGTTTTTTTTGGGCTAAATACTGCTGTATATAAGTTCAGTGACACCAAGGACAAAAAAGAAAACCGCCGTAAACTGGCCAACAGATATGAGCTTGCACGGAGATACTGTCATGATTTGGTAGCTGAGGAGAGCAGGCAAAAAAGGAAATACACCAGAGAGGTTGGAATCTATGGATTGCAGTACCCTGATTAACCACCACAACTAAAGGCAGCCGTGGAGCATACCTACGTTGGTCCTAGACGCCTCGTCACAGCCTGAGAAGCTAACTACACCTAAAGACAGAAAAAGGAAAACTATCTGCCCCGGAGCAGATCCCCAAAGAACATAGAAAGCCCCCAAACATGTAATGGCGGTTAGACAAGAGGAAATACACAGACAGAAAATAGTATGAGCAAACGTTGGGGCCCAAACTTACTAAATAGAAAAGAATAGGAAGGACACTTACTGCAATCCCAAAAAACCCTGAAAAGTACCAACACTACTAATTACAAAAACACCTGAGATCACACGACCTCTACCACCTAAATTAGTTCTCTGGTGTAACAAAACTAAACAGCAGCCACTGAAAAAACTGGAAAAGGCAAATGAACAAACAACAGTGGCTGAACTAAACTGAGAGGAGCACAAGCCCCCGGAGGGGACCCGGCAGACCCCCACAGAAGTGCAGGACAAAATGCAAAAAGCAAGCACAAAAAACTAAAAGAAGAAAATGTCTCATCTGTTAGCAGAAGATGCAGGCACGAAACAGCAAGCTACAAAGTGAACAGGAATCAAAGATGAGACCAGAACAATTGATCACCGGCAAACCTGATGGGAGGGAACCTCCCTTATATAAGATCAGTCAGTAACACCTGATCGCCAATCTTCACAATCTTCATTGGATAGTTCAGTACTGTTTGTAACCACCAGAGGGAGATTCTGCTCAGAATTCATTTCTAGCACATTCACAACAGTACCCCCCCCTTGAGGAGGGGTCACCGAACCCTCATTTGAGCAACCAGGTCGGTCAGGATGAGCTCTGTGATACGCACGGATGAGTCTCCTAGCATGGATGTCCGAAGCAAACACCCAAGAATTGTCCTCCTGACCATAACCTCTCCACTTAACCAAATACTGGAGTTTCCGTCTAGAAAAACGAGAATTCAATATTTTCTCAACCACAAAATACAGATTGCCCTCAACCAAAACAGGGTCAGGAGGCACAGCCATAGGAACCACTGGCTCGACAAACCTCTTCAATAAGGACTTGTGGAACACGTTATGGATCTTAAATGTCCCTGGAAGAAGTAATCGAAAGGAAACAGGATTGAGAATCTCCATGATCTTATAAAGTCCAATGAACCTAGGATTAAACTTAGGAGATGCAACTCTCATAGGGATATTTCTTGAGGACAACCAGACCAAGTCCCCCACTTCAAACCGAGGACCATCAGTCCTATGCCGGTTGGCAAACCGCTGGGCCCTCTCCTGAGAGAGGGACAACCTCTCCACTACCTGGTCCCAAATCTGCTGCATACGCTCCACAACAGAGTCAACACCTGGACAGACAGAAGCCTCCGTCTGTCCTGAAGAAAATCGAGGGTGAAACCCAAAATTGCAGAAAAATGGAGACATCAAAGTGGCAGAGCTAGCCCTATTATTAAGAGCAAACTCAGCCAAAGGCAAAAAAGAGACCCAGTCATCCTGATCAGCAGACACAAAGCATCTCAGATAAGTCTCCAATGTCTGGTTTGTTCTCTCAGTTTGTCCATTGGTCTGAGGATGAAAAGCTGAGGAGAAAGACAATTGAACACCAAGTTTAGAACAAAAAGTCCTCCAAAATCTGGAAACAAACTGGACTCCTCTGTCAGACACAATGTTCTCAGGAATGCCGTGTAACCGAACCACGTGCTGAAGGAACAAAGGCACCAATTCAGAGGAGGAAGGCAACTTAGGTAATGGCACAAGATGTATCATTTTGGAAAACCTATCACAAATCACCCAGATAACGGTCATTCTCTGAGAAACAGGGAGGTCGGAAATTAAATCCATAGAGATATGGGTCCATGGTCTCTTGGGCACAGGCAATGGCATCAACAAACCACTAGAGCGAGAGCAAGGCTTGGAGCGAGAGCAAGTCCCGCAGGACTGCACAAATTCCCTGACGTCACGAGACAAAGTAGGCCACCAAAAGGACCGACTAACCAAGTCTCTGGTACCAAAAATTCCGGGATGACCGGCCAACGCGGAACAATGAATCTCAGACATCACACTCTTTTTCCACCGGTCTGGGACAAACAATTTCCCAATAGGGCAGCGCTCGGGTTTATCCTCCTGACACCCTTCCAGAGCCAGTCTCAAATTGGGCGAGATGGCAGAAAGAACTACACCCTCTTTCAAAATAACAGCAGGATCAGATAACTCAGGAGAGTCCGCAAGGAAACTCCTCGAGAGGGCATCCGCCTTAACATTCTTAGTGCCAGGAAGAAAGGAAACCACAAAATTAAAACGTGTGAAAAACAAGGCCCACCTGGCCTGTCTAGGATTAAGTCGCTTGGCTGATTCCAGATAAACCAGATTCTTATGGTCCGTGAGGACCACCACCTGATGTTTGGCTCCCTCCAGCCAATGTCTCCACTCCTCAAAAGCCCACTTCATGGCCAATAACTCCCGATTACCCACGTCATAATTACGTTCAGTTTGAGAAAATTTTCGAGAGAAAAAGGCACAAGGGTTACTTTTAGAGGTCTCTGGATCTCTTTGGGACAAAACGGCACCTGCCCCAATTTCAGAGGCATCAACCTCCACCTGAAATGGCAGAGAAACATCAGGCTGCCGTAGAACAGGAGCAGAAGTGAATCTCTGCTTAAGTTCCTGAAACGCAGAGACTGCCTCAGGAGGCCAATTCACCACATCAGAACCCTTTTTGGTCAAATCAGTCAATGGTTTAACAATAACAGAGAAATTACCAATAAATTTACGATAAAATTTGGCAAAATCCAAGAATCTTTGAAGAGCCTTTAATGAAGTAGGTTGGACCCAATCACAGATGGCCTGAACCTTGACCGGGTCCATTTCAATAACAGATGGGGACAAAATGAATCCCAGAAATGAGATCCTCTGTACGCCAAAAAGACACTTTGATCCCTTCACATACAGAGCATTCTCTCTCAAAATCTGGAACACAGTCCGAACATGTTTCACATGAGAGTCCCAGTCATTGGAAAAAATCAAGATATCATCCAAATAAACAATCAGAAATTTATCCACAAAATCCCTGAAAATGTCATTCATGAAGGACTGGAAGACAGAAGGAGCATTAGTGAGCCCAAAGGGCATCACTAGGTACTCAAAATGCCCCTCTGGGGTATTAAATGCCGTCTTCCATTCATCCCCGTGCTTAATGCGAATAAGGTTATATGCCCCCCTGAGATCAAGCTTGGTAAACTAAGTAGCACTTTTCACCCTGGAAAACAGGTCAGAAATCAAGGGTAACGGATATTGATATTTCACAGTGATATTGTTCAAGAGACGATAATCAATACACGGCCTTAATGAACCAGTCTCATAACTAAAATTTTTGGTGAAAAATGATTTCCCCACTGATAGCCTATGTATGTTTACAATTATGTTACATAATTTGTGTGATTAATTATTCATACCTATTTGGTTCACAATATATTCATCTTTTTCTTCAAGGCTTTGGAATATAACGTTGTAAGAGTTACAGCAACTTTTTGAAGTGTGTTTTACCTCAAATGTGAAACTACTTGTTAATTGACATCTTTAATATTTCTCCATTACTTGTGCGGCTAACCACCTCCTTGATGTTATTGAGTTTCTTTGTCAAGAAACCAACAGCTACACCAATACTACGTGCTTTTCCTATTAGTTCTTAATGCTGCTGAAGTAGAGGTGAGATTAGGGATGTACTTAACATCTGTGGACTGTAGCCAACATGACACTGTGCCAACACCCACTGGGTATAGCTACCAAAGTTGACATAGTTTGTGCACAGCTGAACAGAGTTGTCAGAAAAAAAAATTTCAATAACATGTTTGATGGATTGTCTAGTGGAAACACCAATATAGTATTTTTATTATTATTATTTAGTTATTTATATGGTGCCATTAATTCCATGGTGCTGTATATGACAAAGGGTTACATACATAGTAATAAATATTCTTTACCCCTCAAAAAAATTACAATGATAGACTGTTACAAAGGGGAGAGTGTTGTGAATACTCTGGAGGTGACTTCTGAGCTGGGGCTCCCTCCGGTCGTTGCTGAGGGTAATGAACAAATTGCTGAATGGCCTTCAGCTGGCTCTGAATGGTCTGATATAAGTGACCTGAGTTCCCATCAGTCTTGCCGGTAATCAATTGTTTTTCTGGTCTTGCTTGGAGCTCAGCTTGCATTCCTCCTCTCATTCAGATAAGTGATTTGCTGTTTTTTTTCCTCTGGTTGGATTTTCCTTGCTGGTTTGCTGCTTAGCAGTAGACTTCAGCCTGGTCCCCTTTTGGGGCCTGGCGCTGCAATTGTGCTCAGTTTGTGTTTGCACTTTTGCTCTGTTCCTGTGGCACTTTTATTTGCTGAATTGCTGTGTGTTACACCAGAGATCTGATTTAGGTGGTAGAGATCGTGTGATCTCAGGTTTTTTGTTAATCAGAAGTGTTGGTATTTTTGTCAGGGTTTCTTTGGGTTGCAGTCAGAATTCTTTCCTATACTTTTCTATCTAGACAGAATTGGGCCCCAGCGTTTGCTCATTCTATTTTCTGTCTGTGTTCGTATTTTCTTCTTGTCTAACCGCCATTAAATGTTTGGGGGCTTCCTATTTCTTTGGGGGTTCTGCTACGGGGCAGTTAGTTTTCATCTTTCTGCATTTAGGTGTAGCTATCTCTCCAGCTGTGACGAGGCGTCTAGGATCACCGTAGGTATGCTCCACGGCTACTTCTAGTGTTGCGGTTAGTTTAGGGTTCTGCAACCCAATAGTTTCCAGCCTCTCTGGTGTATTGCTTCTTTGCTATTTTTGCTATTTCTCCTCAGCTACCGAAACATAACAGGAGAGGATCTTGTCCTTGTCGACTTTCATTCTGCAGGAGAATGGGAAAGAGACAGAAGGTGGTGGGTGTGGCACCTCGGGTGGTGGAGAGGCAGCAGCTCGTGTGGTGGTGTAGAAGTCACATCTCCGACCACCACGCTCTCCAATTGACATCTCTGGAAATGCATCCGAAATGTCTAAATCTCTAGCTTCAGTTATAGAAAATGCAAGGGCTAATTTTAAACATCAGCGTCCAACCAGTTTAGTATTAGTAGGCGAGAATCCTGCCCAGGAACAATAGGCTTCAGTAGTTGCGAGTACTGTTCCCGTGATCTTCAACATTATCTTGATATAGCTCTTCCAGGCATGATTTCATCAAGAAGATTTAGCCTTTGTAATACAGAGACAGAGTACAATACAGAGTACAACACCGCCTAAGCGTTCACCCTCTACTACTCAGAATTTCTATCTGTGCAGTGACTGCCTCTAGGCTGAATATGATGATGGTGGTAGTAGTTGAAGCATTTAACTCAGTCATGAATCTGCCATAACAACTTGAAACAGAATTTTTTTTACAGACATACCCCACTGTAAAAAAATTTTTTGGGGATAAAATAGAGTGATGTGTATAACGAGAGTGACAGACTGCCCAGAAAAGGAAATTTAGGCCTAAAATGCCTCAATTTTTGGCACACGGATGTATGAGGTGTGTCAGAGATAGACTCCACTGTAAAATGTGGCCTGTTTTTTAAAATAATGCAACATAGTGCTGTATATAAGTAATGTAATACCCAGGACAAAAAAAGAAAACTGCCGTGAACTGGCCAAACTTTGAGCATGCACAGATATGAGGTGATACGGAGATACCACACTGAAAAATGTGTGGCCTGTTTTTTTTTTTCTGGCTAAATACTGCTGTATATAAGTACAGTGACACCCAGGACAAAAAATGAAAAGTGTCGTAAACTGGCCAAAATTTGGGCATTCACAGATATGAGCTGGTACGGAGAAACCACTACGAAAAATGTGTGGCCTGTGTTATTTTATTTTTTTTGGATAAATAATGCTATATAATTATAAATAAATAATGCTATATATTTTGTCCTGATTGTACAGTGACAACCAGGACAAAAAAAGAAAACTGCCGTGAACTGGCCAAGCTTTAAGCACGCACAGATATGAGATGGCACAGATATATCACTACGAAAAATGTGGCTTGTATTTTTTTGGTGGGGCTAAATACTGCTGAATGTAAGTACAGTGACATCAAGGACAAAAAAACTGCCATAAAATTGACCAAACTTTGAGCACGCACACATATGAGCTGGTACGGAGATACTAACACCGAAAAATGTGTGGCCTTTTTTTTTGTCTAAATACTGCTGCATTTAAGTACAGTGACACCCAGGACAAAAAAAGAAAACCGCCGTAAACTGCCAATCTTTGAGCACTCACAGATATGAGCTGGCACGGAGATACCATACCGAAAAAATATGTGGCCTGTATTTTTTTTATTTTTACGAAATACCGCTGCATGTAAGTACAGTGACACCAAGGACAAAAAAGGAAAACTGCCGCAAACTGGCCAAACTTTGAGCACACACAGATATGAGCTGGTATTTCACAGTGATATTGTTCAAGAGACGATAATCAATACACGGCCTTAATGAACCATCCTTTTTGGCCACAAAGAAAAAACCGGCACCCAAGGGTGAAGAGGATGGTCTGATATGACCCTTCTCCAATGACTCCTTGATATAAGACCGCATAGCGTCATGTTCAGGTACAGACAAGTTAAAAAGGCGACCTTTAGGGAATTTACTACCAGGCACTAATTCAATAGCGCAGTCATAGCTCCTATGGGGGGGCAAGGATGCAGATTTACTTTCGCTAAACACATCAGAAAAATCAGTCAAAAAGTCAGGAACATCCTGAGCCTGGGGGAGGCAGAAAAAACAGGAGTGTTGGTATTAACACATTGGCAGCCCCAACTGGTTACAGACACAGATTTCCAATCCAAAACACCGAAAAAATATGTGGCCTGTATTTTTTTTGCCTAAATAATGCTGTATATAAGTACAGTGACACCCAGGACAAAAAAAGAAAACCACCGTAAACTGGCCAAACTTTGAGCATTAAAAGATATGAGCTGGCGCTGAGATACCACACCGAAAAATGTGCGGCCTGTATTTTTTTTGGCTAAATATTGCTGTATATAAATACAGTGACACCCAGAACAAAAAAAAGAAAACCGTCGTAATCTGGCCAAACTTTGAGCACGTACAGATGTGAGCTGGCACAGAGATACAACTGTGAAAAATGTGTGGCCTGTATTTTTTTTTTGCGAAATACTGCTGTATATAAGTACAGTGACACCCAGGACAAAAAAAGAAAACTGCCATAAAGTGTCCAAACTTTGAGCACGCACAGATATAAGCTGGCGCTGAGATACCACACCGAAATATGTGTGGCCTGTTTTCTTTTTGGCTATATACTGCTGTATATAAGTACAATGACACCCAGAACAATAAAAGAAAACTGCAGCAAACTGGCCAAATTTTGAGCACGCACAGATATGAGCTGTCCCTGAGATACCACACGAAAAAATGTGTGGCCTGTATTTTTTTTGCAAAATACTACTGTATATAAGTACAGTGACAACCACGACAAAAAAAGAAAACTATCATAAATTGGGCAAACTTTGAGCACGCACAAATATGAGCTGTCATGGAGATACCACACGAAAAAAATGTGTGGCCTGTATTTTTTTTTTTTTGGCTAAATACTTCTGTACATAAGTACAGTGACATCCAGGACAAAAAAAGAAAACTGCCATAATCTGGCCAAACTTTGAGCACACACAGATATGAGCTTGCACGGAGATACCACTGCGAAAAATGTGTGGCCTGTATTTTTTTGGGGGGGCTAAATAGTGCTGTATATAAATACAGTAACATCCAGGACAAAAAAAAAGAAAACTGCCATAAACTGTCCAAACTTTGAGCATGCACAGATATAAGCTGTCACCGAGATACCAAACCGAAAAATGTGTGGTCTGTTTTGTTTTTTTTGGGCTAAATACTGCTGTATATAAGTTCAGTGACACCAAGGACAAAAAAAGAAAACCGCCGTAAACTGGCCAACAGATATGAGCTTGCACGGAGATACCTGTTATGATTTGGTAGCTGAGGAGAGCAGCAAAAAAGGAAATACACCAGAGAGGTTGGAATCTATGGGATTGCAGTACCCTGACTAACCACCACAACTAAAGGCAGCCGTGGAGCGTACCTACGTTGGTCCTAGACGCCTCGTCACAGCCTGTGAGAAGCTAACTACACCTAAAGACAGAAAAAGGAAAACTATCTGCCCCGAGCAGATCCCCAAAGAACATAGAAAGCCCCCAAACATGTAATGGCGGTTAGACAAGAGGAAATACACAGACAGAAAATAGTATGAGCAAACGTTGGGGTCCAAACTTACTAAATAGAAAAGGATAGGAAGGACACTTACTGCAATCCCAAAAAAACCTGAAAAGTAACAACACTACTAATTACAAAAACACCTGAGATCACACGACCTCTACCACCTAAATTAGTTCTCTGGTGTAACAAAACTAAACAGCAGCCACTGAAAAAACTGGAAAAGGCAAATGAACAAACAACAGTGGCTGAACTAAACTGAGAGGAGCACAAGCCCCCGGAGGGGACCCGGCAGACCCCCACAGAAGTGCAGGACAAAATGCAAAAAGCAAGCACAAAAAACTAAAAGAAGAAAATGTCTTATCTGTTAGCAGAAGATGCAGGCAGGAAACAGCAAGCTACAAAGTGAACAGGAATCAAAGATGAGACCAGAACAATTGATCACCGGCAACCCTGATGGGAGGGAACCTCCCTTATATAAGATCAGTCAGTAACACCTGATCGCCAATCTTCACAATCTTCATTGGATAGTTCAGTACTGTTTGTAACCACCAGAGGGAGCTTCTGCTCAGAATTCATTTCTAGCACATTCACAACAGTACCCCCCCCTTGAGGAGGGGTCACCGAACCCTCATTTGAGCAACCAGGTCGGTCAGGATGAGCTCTGTGATACGCACGGATGAGTCTCCTAGCATGGATGTCCGAAGCAAACACCCAAGAATTGTCCTCCTGACCATAACCTCTCCACTTAACCAAATACTGGAGTTTCCGTCTAGAAAAACGAGAATTCAATATTTTCTCAACCACAAAATACAGATTGCCCTCAACCAAAACAGGGTCAGGAGGCACAGCCATAGGAACCACTGGCTCGACAAACCTCTTCAATAAGGACTTGTGGAACACGTTATGGATCTTAAATGTCCCTGGAAGAAGTAATCGAAAGGAAACAGGATTAAGAATCTCCATGATCTTATAAGGTCCAATGAACCTAGGCTCAAACTTAGGAGATGCAACTCTCATAGGGATATTTCTTGAGGACAACCAGACCAAGTCCCCCACTTCAAACCGAGGACCATCAGTCCTATGCCGGTTGGCAAACCGCTGGGCCCTCTCCTGAGAGAGGGATAACCTCTCCACTACCTGGTCCCAAATCTGCTGCATACGCTCCACAACAGAGTCAACACCTGGACAGACAGAAGCCTCCGTCTGTCCTGAAGAAAATCGAGGGTGAAACCCAAAATTGCAGAAAAATGGAGACATCAAAGTGGCAGAGCTAGCCCTATTATTAAGAGCAAACTCAGCCAAAGGCAAAAAAGAGACCCAGTCATCCTGATCAGCAGACACAAAGCATCTCAGATAAGTCTCCAATGTCTGGTTTGTTCTCTCAGTTTGTCCATTGGTCTGAGGATGAAAAGCTGAGGAGAAAGACAATTGAACACCAAGTTTAGAACAAAAAGTCCTCCAAAATCTGGAAACAAACTGGACTCCTCTGTCAGACACAATGTTCTCAGGAATGCCGTGTAACCGAACCACGTGCTGAAGGAACAAAGGCACCAATTCAGAGGAGGAAGGCAACTTAGGTAATGGCACAAGATGTATCATTTTGGAAAACCTATCACAAATCACCCAGATAACGGTCATTCTCTGAGAAACAGGGAGGTCGGAAATTAAATCCATAGAGATATGGGTCCATGGTCTCTTGGGCACAGGCAATGGCATCAACAAACCACTAGAGTGAGAGCAAGGCTTGGAGCGAGAGCAAGTCCCGCAGGACTGCACAAATTCCCTGACGTCACGAGACAAAGTAGGCCACCAAAAGGACCGACTAACCAAGTTTCTGGTACCAAAAATTCCGGGATGACCGGCCAACGCGGAACAATGAATCTCAGACATCACACTCTTTTTCCACCGGTCTGGGACAAACAATTTCCCAATAGGGCAGCGCTCGGGTTTATCCTCCTGACACCCTTCCAGAGCCAGTCTCAAATTGGGCGAGATGGCAGAAAGAACTACACCCTCTTTCAAAATAACAGCAGGATCAGATAACTCAGGAGAGTCCGCAAGGAAACTCCTCGAGAGGGCATCCGCCTTAACATTCTTAGTGCCAGGAAGAAAGGAAACCACAAAATTAAAACGTGTGAAAAACAAGGCCCACCTGGCCTGTCTAGGATTAAGTCGCTTGGCTGATTCCAGATAAACCAGATTCTTATGGTCCATGAGGACCACCACCTGATGTTTGGCTCCCTCCAGCCAATGTCTCCACTCCTCAAAAGCCCACTTCATGGCCAATAACTCCCGATTACCCACGTCATAATTACGTTCAGTTTGAGAAAATTTTCGAGAGAAAAAGGCACAAGGGTTACTTTTAGAGGTCTCTGGATCTCTTTGGGACAAAACGGCACCTGCCCCAATTTCAGAGGCATCAACCTCCACCTGAAATGGCAGAGAAACATCAGGCTGCCGTAGAACAGGAGCAGAAGTGAATCTCTGCTTAAGTTCCTGAAACGCAGAGACTGCCTCAGGAGGCCAATTCACCACATCAGAACCCTTTTTGGTCAAATCAGTCAATGGTTTAACAATAACAGAGAAATTACCAATAAATTTACGATAAAATTTGGCAAAACCCAAGAATCTTTGAAGAGCCTTTAATGAAGTAGGTTGGACCCAATCACAGATGGCCTGAACCTTGACCGGGTCCATTTCAATAACAGATGGGGACAAAATGAATCCCAGAAATGAGATCCTCTGTACGCCAAAAAGACACTTTGATCCCTTCACATACAGAGCATTCTCTCTCAAAATCTGGAACACAGTCCGAACATGTTTCACATGAGAGTCCCAGTCATTGGAAAAAATCAAGATATCATCCAAATAAACAATCAGAAATTTATCCACAAAATCCCTGAAAATGTCATTCATGAAGGACTGGAAGACAGAAGGAGCATTAGTGAGCCCAAAGGGCATCACTAGGTACTCAAAATGCCCCTCTGGGGTATTAAATGCCGTCTTCCATTCATCCCCGTGCTTAATACGAATAAGGTTATATGCCCCCCTGAGGTCAAGCTTGGTAAACTAAGTAGCACTTTTCACCCTGGAAAACAGGTCAGAAATCAAGGGTAACGAATATTGATATTTCACAGTGATATTGTTCAAGAGACGATAATCAATACACGGCCTTAATGAACCATCCTTTTTGGCCACAAAGAAAAAACCGGCACCCAAGGGTGAAGAGGATGGTCTGATATGACCCTTCTCCAATGACTCCTTGATATAAGACTGCATAGCGTCATGTTCAGGTACAGACAAGTTAAAAAGGCGACCTTTAGGGAATTTACTACCAGGCACTAATTCAATAGCGCAGTCATAGCTCCTATGGGGGGGCAAGGATGCAGATTTACTTTCGCTAAACACATCAGAAAAATCAGTCAAAAATTCAGGAACATCCTGAGCCTGGGGGGAGGCAGAAAAAACAGGAGTGTTGGTATTAACACATTGGCAGCCCCAACTGGTTACAGACACAGATTTCCAATCCAAAACAGGATTATGATACTGTAACCAAGGGAAACCCAGTACGATAATGTCATGCAGATTATACAGCACCAAAAATTTGCAACTCTCCTGATGATCAGGTTCAACCCTCATTATCACCTGAGTAGAGAACTGAGGTTTATTCTCAGCCAAAGGGGTAGAATCGATCCCCAGTAGGGGAATAGACTTCCGTAGGTATATCAAGGGAAACCCACAACGTTTAGCAAACAAAATCCATCAGGTTAATAGCTACTCCCGAATCAACAAAAGCCTGAGAAGAAAATGTGGACAGGGAGCAAATCAGGGTAACAGTCAACAAAAATTTAGTCTGAACACTACCCAAGACAACTGAACGTGCAAAACGTCTTCCCCGCTTAGGGCAGACTGAAATAGCATGAGAGGCATCACCACAGTAGAAACATAACCCATTGCGTTTTCGAAACTCATGACGCTGTGCCCCAGAAGCCACTCTATCACACTGCATGGGTTCAGAAGCTGGTTCACAAGGCAACACTGTTCCATGCATACCTCTACGCTCACGCAAACGTCTGTCAATTTGAGTCGCTAATGACATAGAATCATTGAGACCAGAGGGGACAGGGAATCCCACCATAACATCCTTTACATTCTCTGACAGACCCTTCCGAAAAAGGGCTGCCAAAGCATCGTCATTCCATTTGGTCAGGACTGCCCACCTTCGGAATCTCTGACAGTATAACTCAGCGTCCTCAAGCCCCTGATTTAATGCCAACAAGGTTTTTTCAGCTTGATCAGTGACATTAGGCTCATCATACAATAACCCCAGAGCCTGAAAAAATGCATCAACATTACTCAAAACAGGATCCCCAGGTGTCAGGGAAAAAGCCCAATCCTGAGGATAGCCGCGCAGGAGAGAGATGACAATTTGAACCTGCTGTGCTGCGTTCCCTGAGGACTTAGATTTCAAGGCAAAAAACAACTTACAGTTATTTTTGAAATTCAGAAATTTAGCTCGATCCCCTAAAAACAAATCTGGCATGGGAATCCTTGGTTCCACAAAGGCAACCCTGCAAGATAGGTAGAATACTCCGAACTTCAGTGGCAAGCTGATCCACACGGCCAGACAACTGTGCAAACTCCATTGAGAGGAAAAAAAAATCCTCCTCAGCATTCAGAGAAACAGAGGGAAAAAAAAAAAATCTCTGACAACTCTGACAATCTTCTTTCTTTAACACTATTTTTCCCTTCTGTGAGTACCATACAAATATCAGTTTTTAGGCCGGTGATACTGTTATGATTTGGTAGCTGAGGAGAGCAGGCAAAAAAGGAAATACACTAGAGAGGTTGGAATCTATGGGATTGCAGTACCCTGACTAACCACCACAACTAAAGGCAGCCGTGGAGCGTACCTACGTTGGGCCTAGACGCCTCGTCACAGCCTCAGAAGCTAACTACACCTAAAGACAGAAAGAGGAAAACTATCTGCCCGGAGCAGATCCCCAAAGAACATAGAAAGCCTCCAAACATGTAATGGCGGTTAGACAAGAGGAAATACACAGACACAGACAGAAAATAGTATGAGCAAACGTTGGGGCCCAAACTTACTAAATAGAAAAGGATAGGAAGGACACTTACTGCAATCCCAAAAAACCCTGAAAAGTACCAACACTACTAATTACAAAAACACCTGAGATCACACAACCTCTACCACCTAAATTAGTTCTCTGGTGTAACAAAACTAAACAGCAGCCACTGAAAAAACTGGAAAAGGCAAATGAACAAACAACAGTGGCTGAACTAAACTGAGAGGAGCACAAGCCCCTGGAGGGGACCCGGCAGACCCCCACAGAAGTGCAGGACAAAATGCAAAAAGCAAGCACAAAAAACTAAAAGAAGAAAATGTCTTATCTGTTAGCAGAAGATGCAGGCACGAAACAGCAAGCTACAAAGTGAACAGGAATCAAAGATGAGACCAGAACAATTGATCACCGGCAACCCTGATGGGAGGGAACCTCCCTTATATAAGATCAGTCAGTAACACCTGATCGCCAATCTTCACAATCTTCATTGGATAGTTCAGTACTGTTTGTAACCACCAGAGGGAGCTTCTGCTCAGAATTCATTTCTAGCACATTCACAACAGATACCACCGTGAAAAATGTGTGGCCTGTATTTTTTTTTGCATAATACGGCTGTATATACAGTACAGACCAAAAGTTTGGACACACCTTCTCATTCAAAGATTTTTTTGTATTTTCATGACTGTGAAAATTGTAGAATCACACTGAAGGCATCAAAACTATGAATTAACACATGTGGAATTATACATTACACTTTACAAAAAGTGTGAAACAACTGAAAATATGTCTCATATTCTAGGTACTTCAAAGTAGCCACCTTTTGCTTTGATTACTGATTTGCACGCAGAAAAGTTGAACGGCTGGACTCAACATGCCTAGTTCCCACCGTGAAGCATGGAGGAGGTGGTGTGATGGTGTGGGGGTGCTTTGCTGATGACACTGTTGGGGATTTATTCAAAAATGAAGCGGTGAGCGGTCCAGCTCACCCCAAACCATCTCGATTGGGTTCAGGTCTGATGACTGTGGAGGCCAGGTCATCTGGCGTAGCACCCCAACACTCTCCTTCTTGGTCAAATAGCCCTTACACAGCCAGGAGGTGTGTTTGGGGTCATTGTCCTGTTGAAAAATAAATGATGGTCCAACTAAACGTAAACAGGATGGAATAGCATGCTGCTGCAAGATGCTGTGGTAGCCATGCTGGTTCAGTATGCCTTCAATTTTGAATAAATCCTCAACAGTGTCACCAGCAAAGCACTCCCACATCATCACACCACCTCCTCCATGCTTCACGGTGGGAACCAGGCATGTAGAGTCCATCCATTCACCTTTTCTGCGTGCAAAGCAGTAATCAAAGCAAAAGGTGGCTACTTTGAAGAACCTAGAATATAAGACATATTTTCAGTTGTTTCACACTTTTTTTGTAAAGTGTAATGTATAATTCCACATGTGTTAATTCATAGTTTTGATGCAGAAAAATCATTGAATTAGAAGGTGTGTCCAAACTTTTGGTCTGTACTGTATGTACAGTGACACCCAGGACAAAAAAAGAAAACTGCCATAAACTAACCAAACTTTGAGCACGCACAGATATGAGCTTGCACGGAGATACCACATTCAGATCCTTCAGATGCAACTTGAAAACCCTCCTCTTCAGGAAAGCTTACAGCCTGCAATGACCCTGCTACCTCCTCACCACTACCGGAGATATTGCCTCAACCAACACCGGAACTGCTGCAACCCACCAACCTTCTGTCTCCTTCCACACCATCCTGTAGAATGTAAGCCAGAAAGGTCAGGGTCCTCTCCCCTCTGTATCAGTCTGTCATTGTTAGTTTGTTTACTGTAAGTGATACCTGTAATTTGTATGTAACCCCTTCTCATGTACAGCACAATGGAATCAATGGTGCTATAAAAATAAATAATAATAATAATAATAATAATAAATACCACTACGACAAATGTGTAGCCTGTAATTTTTTTTATTTTTTGGCTAAATAGTGCTTTATATAAGTACAGTGCCAAACGTAAAAAAAATTGAATTTAGGACGGAAAGGACCAAAATTTTTAACAGATGGATGGATGAGGCTTGTCACAGATATATCACACTGTAAAATATGTGTCCTGTATGTATTTTTTTGGGGGGTTAGCAAAACAGTGTCAAGAAATTGTGTAAGACAATCAAAAAAAAATTACTCAACCGTACCTCATAAAAATAAAATATTTTTCTGCGCACTCAAAAGGGATGTTTAGGACCCCTTTAAAATCGCTGGATTTTCACACTGTGCTAGGAAAAGGATCTGGTTGTATTGTGCACTGTCAAAAAGCAAATGGAGGAAAAGAAAGTGCTCTGGATTTCTTTGCAATAAAAAAAAGCTCTATTAGCCTTGGCCAAAAAATTTTCAAAGCCAACTACACCTGGGGCTAGGTATATAAGGCCAATATATTCTACAGGTAGCAGTAGCACCAGAACACAGGAAGGGAATGGACCCTCTTGATGTATGTAATGATCTATATACACACATACAGTGCCTGCAGGCCTTGCACTGATGTGTATAGAGCGACGTACACTACCCTGCCTACCTAACACTGGAACCTATGTACTCCAGAATTAGTATTTAGAAGGACTGTTGTTTTAGCTGGATTTGAGTAGTTTAGGATGGTAGACCCCACACTGACTAAGAAATCGCCAAATCTGACCCTATCTCGGCTACAGCTCTCCCTACATTATCTAAATCCGGAGCTGAATGCGCCGAGCAGGGCGGCGTCCGGTCTCTTATACCCCTGATGAAGCTGTGCGGCCAGGCAATCACTGCACGACCACATCAAAGGTGGCTGCTGGATTTCATTGCCTGGCAGACAGTCCCTGCATCATGATTGGTTCAGTAAAGTCCGCCAAAAAAGCTGGGTGGAGACCCGAGTTCCAGCCGAGTAATCCCAGAAATGCTCGGAGCTCGCTGAGTACACCGAGTACTGTGATACTCGGGCGAGTAATGTGTAGTGGCGAGCACGTTCGCTCATCACTAAGGAAGACCTAACAGTTGTAATGACAAATTCCATCGTGTTGGTGTTATGAGGAACGGTTGCCCGCCTTCTGTCTGCTGCCATCACAGTGCTTCTTACTGCCAGTTGTGGTGCTACATCTCCCTCCCCCTGTGTGCTGCTGTCCTCGCTCTGCATGTTCACCTGACAGGTTGGGTCAATTACTTTATCATCCACAACCTCCTCTTCCACTTCCGCACCCTGGTACTCCTCCTGACTTTCTGGCATTTGGGTCCCATCATCGTCCACCTCTTGTGACACGTTCCCACCATCACCTTCGTGTGAACGTGGCTGCTCAAATATTTGGGCATCGCTACATGCAATCTCAGTTTGCCCCGCTTCAAGTGGACCGGGCGAGAGGCCCGAATCTATAAAGAGTCCAAGTGTGGGATGAGTTGTCAGCGGTCGCTCGGCATGGGAGGAGGAAGCAGGATCAGGGTGAGGAATATGCGTTCCAGAGTCACGGCTACTCAGACTTGACCGTGTGGAAGACATGGTGCTGGTGGTGATGGCCAAGTGAATGGAAGCAATATCCGGCATCAAACCAACTACCTTTTCACGCTGCTCTGGTGTGAAGAGTGCTGTTCTGCCATCCCCTATGAATTCTGACAGGAATCTGTTGCGAGAAGATGTGAGTGTTTTTTGTGGCACAATTGCAGCTTGCCCACGGCCTCTGCCTCTACATGCACTATCACATCCACTTACCCATCCTTTGCCATGCGCATATCTCATTTTAAATGGAGTACTATATTTTCCACGTTCAGTACAAAAGGCTGAAATGGGGGCAAACTTAGATGTGATCCGTGTAATGGAAAAACGCAGTTTCAAATATCTGGAAAGTACTTTATTTGTTTAACAAACTGGAGTCAATAACTGTGGTAAGACAAAAAAAAACTGTGTAATGTAGCCCTGAAATGCCACAATTTTTAGCACATAGAGAAATAGGAGTCTGACACAGATAACACACTGGTCAATATGTGCGCTGGATTTTTTTTTTACCCAAAAAGACTATAGAAATAGGGTAACACTCAGCAAATCCAGTGTAATGTAGCCCTGAAATGTCACAATTTTTAGCACACAGAAAGATAATAATAATTTTATTTCTATAGCGCCAACATATTCCACAGCACTTTTCATTATAGAGGGGACTTGTACAGACAATTGACATTACAGCATAACAATAAACCCAGATCAAAATAGATACCAAGAGGAATGAGGACCCTGCTCGCAAGCTTACAATCTATGAGGAAAAAGGAGAGACACGAAAGGTAGATGGTTACAATTGCTTTCATTGCTCGGACCAGCCATAGTGTACAGAATCGGGTTTTCCTGTAATGCTGCATGAACCAGGTAACAGCCAAAGTATGTAACAGTACAGACACAGAGGGCTAATTAAATGCATAAAGCATGTGAGAACATGATGTGAGGAACCTGATTATGGTTAAAACATTTTGAATAGGCTACACAGAGATAGTTAGGTTAATGCGTTGAGGCGGTAGGCCAGTCTGAACAAATGCGTTTTTAGGGCACGCTTAAAACTGTGGGGATTGGGGATTAATCGTATTAACCTGGGTAGTGCATTCCAAAGAATTGGCGTGGCACGTGAGAAGTCTTGGAGACGGAGTGGGAGGTTCTGATTAATGAGGATGTTAACCTCAGGTCACTAGCAGAACAGAGGGCACGGGTAGGGTGGTAGACCGAGACAAGGGAGGAGATGTAGGGTGGTGCTGAGCCACGGTGTGCTTTATGGGTGAGGGTAATAAGTTTATACTGGATTCTGGAGTGGATGGGTAACCAGTGTAATGACTGGCACAAGGTAGAGGCATCAATATAACGATTTGTGAGGAATATGATCTTGGCTGCAGCATTCAAGACAGATTGGAGAGGGGAGAGTTTGATAAGAGGGAGACCGGTTAGTAGAGAGTTACAATAGTCCAGATGAGAATTAATAAGAGAAACAGTAAGAGTTTTTGCAGAGTTGAAAGTAAGAAAAGGTCTGTTAGGGGTCGAGTTCCCACTTCTGCACAAGGGAAATCTCGAGCCATCCCCGCTGCGGTCCCCCCTCCGTCTCTGGCTGCAATGGAGCCTGCTCAGCAGAGACGTCAGTCCCAGCGTCTCACTGTGCAGAGGATGACTGCTGCTTCTCCAGCTCCTGCTATTGTAACCAGTGCAGGTCAGCGGCGAGCAGACGTATTTGGGACTAAGTCCTGTGTGTTTCCTTCTGAGCATGCCCAGGGTAAGATCTCTCATAGGATATCAGGGGTCACATGCTCAGCTACTGCAGCGATTCCCATTGGTCCTCCAGGAAGATCCTGAAGCTGCTCGAGTTCTGGGGCAGTCTTCCATTGGTCCTTTCTGGAAGGTCCTGCAGTTGTTGCTGCTGTAAAAAGATTGTATGACCGCACGGCCGTGCGCTAGTATCAATCCTGTTACGTGCTATGCGCCAGTGTGGTCATGTACGCATGTGATTAGGACTTGGCTGTATAACGCCACTAGAATACCGGCACCTCCGGTGAGGAGTTTGTATGCACGTGTTCAGGGCCCGGCTGAAATAAGCCTCTAGAATACCGGCTACTCTGGTGAGGAGTTGGTTGTCTGCGTTTCTGACTGCACGACCACGGACTGCAATTTGCTCAGCAGTTCTTTATGTCTCCTGTGAGGTTAACAGGACACACTCTCTATCACAGCGGCTCTGTGGAGTCAAAGAGTCCGCTCATACCACAATATAGTGCCACAGAGTCTATGTCTGCGACTCTGTGGAATAACAGAGTTCACTCATAACGCCATATAGTGCTACGGCATCTATATCAGTGACTCTGTGGATTAACAGAGCTCACTCATACCGCCAGTTAGCGCCATCTTACTAGCAGCAGGCTCTGGTGGACCCAGGGCTGCGAACGCACCTCTCATTTATTTCTATTAGGTGCGTTCCGCAGACCTTAACATAATACTAGCGCCAGGGTCTGGCTAGTAAAATGGCAGATGACCAGCGTCTACAGTGGTACATCCAGCAGCTGGAGGGTAGGTTGGCGGCCCTTGAGTGCACAACCTCAGCTGTGGATGTTACCGCAGTCGCTGTTCAGGCTGCTAGTGTGGCTGCAGCCAGTTTGTCCACTGCCACCTCTGCTCCTACATTATCCCACCTCCAGCTTCCAGACAAGTTTGCTGGTGACAGCAAGCAATGTCGAGGATTCGTGAGTCAGTGCTCTATACAGCTCGAGCTTCTGGCTGCACGTTTCCCCACGGATTGAGCACAAGTGGGTTTTGTAATATCTCTCCTGTCGGGCAGAGCGTTGGAGTGGGCCACGCCGCTGTGGGAGCGTGACGACCGTGTGCTGCAGAGTGCTCCTCGTTTTCTGGAGGCTCTAAAATAGGTCATTCTAGGACCTCAGGTCACCCACGATACGGTGCTCCAACTGCTGGCAAGTTCACAGGGTTCGTCCTTGGTCAGCTATTTTGCTGTCCAATTTCGGACTCTGGCCTCGGAGTTAGAGTGGCCAGATAAAGTCCTCATACCCGTGTTTTGGAGAGGACTGGCAGGCCATGTGAAAGACGCCTTGGCTACCAGGGAGATTCCCGCCACACTGGAGAAGCTTATCGCTATTTCTACCCGCATCGACCTCCATTTCCACGAGCGGAGGTTAGAACGGGCCCAGTGTAGGCAGAGGGTTTGGCTGGCTCCTACCTTCGCCACCCTCTAGAGTCGCCCGTTCAGGCGCCCGAACATCAGGAGGTCGTGGAGGTTGCTTCTGCGGGATCTAAATCTCGGGCCGCTCGAGCATCCCTGATTTGTAATATTTGCCAGCAGCAGGGACATTATGTCAACCGATGTCAACAGCAGTCGAATAAACGGTCGCGTCCAGTAAACGTAGGAGCATGGTCACTGGACGCGGTGGCTTTTGCCTCTAAAATACTCCTTAAAGGGATAATTACCCGAGGTCCAACCACCCTTCCCGTCAAGCTTTGTGTGGACTTTGGGGCAGAGGGGAATTTCATGTCCTCCTCCTTTGCTTCTTGCCACACCATGCCTCTGGTGATGCTCGCTGAGCCAGTAATGGTACGGGTGTTGAATGGATCAATTTTGCCCAAACAAATCAACCACCAGACTGTCCCTCTTACCCTGTCTATGTCTCCTTCCCATCAGGAGAATATATCATTTTTCATCCTTCCTGAGGGTATAGACGAAGTTTTGCTGGGAATATCTTGGCTTCGCCACCACTCTCCCCATATTGAGTGGTCCTCTGGGAGAACTCTGGGTTGGGGTGATACGTGTAGAGGCAGATGTGTCGGGGAGTGTGTTCTGATTACTACCACAGAGATACCCGAAGACCTTGCTCCTCTTCCCAAGAGTTATTGGTCTTGCGCGGACGTTTTCTCCAAAAAGGCTGCGGAGATGCTTCCGCCTCATCGCCCCAATGACTGTCCTATTCACCTCTTGCCTGGAGCAGAACCTCCTTAGGGAAGGGTTTATCCCCTCTCTCTTCCTGAGATGGAGGCCATGTCCCAATATATTCAGGAGAATCTGGCAAGAAGGTTCATTAGGAAGTCAATATCACCATCGTGAGCGGGGTTCTTCTTTGTGCAGAAGAAGAACGGAGAATTACGTCCGTGTATTGACTACAGGGGTCTTAATGCCATCACCGTGAAGAATAAGTACCCATTGCCGTTAATATCTAAGCTCTTTGATAGGCTTCGGGGAGCAAGGGTATTTACTAAATTAGATCTGCGGGGTGAGTATAACCTGATTCGCATCCGTGAGGGGAACAAATGGAAGACAGCGTTTAATACCAGGGATGGGCATTACGAATATTTGGTGATGCCCTTCGGGCTCTGTAATGCTCCAGCCGTGTGTTAGGGTTCGAGTTCCCAGCTGCTGCACAAGGGGAGTCTCGAACCAGTCCCGCTGCGGTCCCCCATCCATCTCCGTCCGCAGTGGAGCCTGCTCAGCAAAGACGTCAGTCCCAGCGTCTCGCCCAGTTTAACACTGTGCAGAGGCTTGTTGCGGGCTTTCCTAGTTCCTCTATAATAACCAGTGCTGGAGCAGGCAATTCGGGAACTAAGTCCCTGCTTTCTCTATCTGAGCATGCTCAGGGCAAGATTTCCCATTGGAGATCAGGGGTCACATGCTCAGTTACAGCAGCGACTCCCATTGGTCCGCCAGGAAGGTCACGAAACTACATGTGTTCTGGAATGGTTTCGCATTGGTCCTTTTCTGGTAGGTCCTGCAGTTGCTACTATAAAAGGGTGGCATGGCTGGGCCGCCATGCACTAGTATCAAATCCGTTACGTGCTTGCGCCAGTGTGGTCATGTATGCATGTGGTTAGGTCTGGATGAAATAAGCCCTAGAATACCGGCACCTCCGGTGAGGAGATTGTATGCACGTGTTCAGGGCTCGGCTGAGGGCGCCATTAGAATGCCGGATACTCCGGTGAGGAGATTGTTGCTTGTGTTCTGACTGCATGATCACGGACTGCTATCCGCACAGCAGTTAACCGTGTACCTGGACCCAATAGGGTTACTCAGCGACTTTGTGACGCAACAGGGTTCGCGTTAAAACGCTAGTCAGTGCCCTAGTGTTTTACTTTGCGGCTCACTGAAGCTAAGTGAGTTCGAACTTATCGCCATATAGCGCTGTGGCATTCCCGCTAGCGGCTCTGTGGATTAACAGAGTTTGCACTAACTGCCACAGTGCGCTTCGGCGTTTATTTTAGCGACTCTGTGGGATAACAGAGTTCGCTACTCACGCCATCTTACTAGCAGCAGGCTCTGACTGCACGGTGGACCACGGGCTGCAAAATCACCTCTCCTTAATATCTATTAGGTGCGTTCCGCAGGCCCGTAACACCGTGTTCCAAGACTTTGTAAATGACAAGAGAGTTTATTAGGAAGTCAGTGTCACCAACAGGGGCAGGATTTTTCTTCGTGCAGAAGAAGAATGGAGAATTACGACCGTGTATAGACTATAGGGGTCTTAACGCCATTACCGTTAAGAACAAATATCCTTTACCCCTAATATCTGAGCTCTTTGATAGACTCCGGGGAGCAAGGGTATTTACTAAGCTGGATCTTCGTGGTGCCTGTAACCCGATCCGCATCCGTGAGGGGGACGAATGGAAGACGACGTTCAATACCAGAGATGGACATTACGAATATCTTGTGATGCCCTTCGGGCTCTGTAATGCTCCAGCCGTCTTCCAAGATTTCGTAAATGACATCTTCCCGGACATGCTTGCCACCTCTGTGGTAGTCTATCTGGATGACATTCTCATCTTTTCTCCAGATATGGACTCCCACCGGAGAGATGTTTGCAGGGTCTTCGACCTCTTGCAGGCAAATTCCTTATATGCGAAGTTGGAGAAGTGTGTGTTTGAGCAGGAGTCTCTGCCATTCCTGGGCCATATCATCTCCACTCAGGGATTGGCTATGGATCCTGCCAAACTACAGGCTGTAATGGATTGGCAAGAACCCCACTCTCTTAAAGCGGTGCAGCGCTTTATGGGGTTCATTAATTACTGTCGCCAATTCATTCCCCACTTCTCTACTTTGGTTGCTCCCTTGGTAGCCCTCAC
This sequence comes from Oophaga sylvatica, assembly GCA_033576555.1. NCBI lineage: Eukaryota > Metazoa > Chordata > Amphibia > Anura > Dendrobatidae > Oophaga > Oophaga sylvatica. The sequence continues at coordinate 11,659 of JARQOD010007421.1, read as the reverse complement.
CAAGAAGGGAGCCAATCCCAAATTGTGGTCAGAGGAGGTCTCCAAGGCCTTTACTTCAATCAAGTCCCATTTTGCTAGTGCTCCTATCCTACATCGTCCCGAGGTTGATAAGCCTTTTATATTGGAGGTAGATGCCTCGTCCGTTGGTGCAGGAGCAGTCCTTTTTCAAAAGGATGCTCAAGGTAGTAAACATCCTTGCTTCTTCTTCTCCAAGACCTTCACACCAGCAGAGAGGAATTATTCCATTGGGGATAGGGAGTTGCTAGCCATGAAGTTGGCCTTTTCCGAGTGGAGACATCTCCTGGAGGGGGCTCGCTTTCCCTTTCAAGTGTTCACTGACCACAAAAATTTGGTCTATTTACAGACCGCCCAGTGGCTAAATTCCCATCAGGCCAGATGGTCCCTGTTCTTCTCCCGGTTCCATTTTACCCTCCATTTTCTCTCCGGGGAGAAGAACTTTCGTGCCGATGCTCTGTCTTGCTCCGTGGTGTCCTCTGAGGAGGTGGAGGAGGAGCCTCGGCTGATTGTCCCCACAGAGAGCCTAAGAACTGTGGCCCCGGTTTCGCTTGAGTCTGTGCCTCTGGGCAAAACTTTTGTGCCGATCAATTTGCGACCGGAGGTACTCTCTTGGGCACACTCGTCCAGGGTGGGTGGACATTTTGGGGCAAAGAGGACATCTGAGTTGCTGGCGAGGACTTACTGGTGGCCACATATGGTCCGTGACGTCAGGGAATACGTTCAGGTGTGCGTCTCCTGCGCCAAGAATAAGTCCCCTCGACAACGGCCAGCTGGGTTACTTTTCCCTTTACCGGTGGCAGACAGGCCCTGGGAGATGGTTGGGATGGATTTTGTGGTGGGCTTACCCAAGTCTCGGGGCTGCACCATCATCTGGGTGATAACCGACCACTTCTCCAAAATGGTGCACTTGGTGCCGTTACCACGGTTACCGTCTGCACGGGCCTTGGCAACATTATTCATTAGGCATATTTTCCGCCTACACGGTATGCCAGACAAAATTGTCAGTGATCGAGGTCCCCAGTTTGCGTCTCGGTTCTGGAGAGAGCTGTGTCGTTTACTCAGCATTGAGTTGAATCTCTCCTCTGCATACCATCCCGAGACGAATGGGTTGGTAGAGAGGGCCAACCAGACCTTGGTCACATACTTGCGACATTTTGTCTCTGCCAGGCAGGATGACCGGGCATCCTTGCTACCGTGGGCTGAGTTCGCTCTAAATAATGCTGTGGCTGACTCCACCGGACAGACCCATTCCTCCTGAACTACGGCCAGCATCCGTGGGTACCAGTGCCCATGCCCGTGTCTTCGGCCGATTCCAGGGTGAAAGACTGGGTTGTGGAGGCACGGGACATTTGGGACCGCACCCAGGATGCCATTCAGGCCTCCAAAAGAGGATGAGGTCTTCGGCTGATGCCCATCGGCGCCCCGCTCCTACATTTGCTCTGGGTGACCTAGTGTGGCTCTCTGTCCGAAACATCAGGCTACGTGTAGAGTCCACCAAGTTGGCACCTCACTTTTTGGGTCCCTTTAAAGTTCTTGAGCAGGTGAACCCGGTGGTTTACCGCCTAGCCCTTCCGCCTTGCCTTGGTATCACTGACACCTTTCACGTGTCCCTCCTGAAACTCGTGGCCATTTCCCGGTTTTCCGAGTCATCTGCCGGGACGTCGGGTTCATCTACCGACGATCATGAGGTGAACGCCATTGTTGGGTGCGAGGTGGTACGAGGAAAAAAAATTTTATTTGGTGGATTATGGGCCTGAGGATAGGTCCTGGGAGCCTGCCGAGCATGTTCACGCTCCGCAGCTCATCGCTGCCTTTGAGCTCAGCGAGGCCCAAAGAAGGGGGAGTAATGTTAGGGTTTGAGTTCCCGCTGCTGCTCAAGGGGAGTCTCTAACCAGTCCCACTGCGGTCCCCCATCCATCTCCGGCCGCAGTGGAGCCTGCTCAGCAAAGACGTCGGTCCCAGTGTCTTGCCCAGTTTAACACTGTGCTGAGGCTTGTTGTGGTCTTTCCTGGTTCCTCTATTATAACCATTGCTGGAGCAGGCAATTCGGGAACTAAGTCCCTGCTTTCTCCATCTGAGCATGCCCAGGGCAAGATCTCCCATTGGAGATCAGGGGTCGCATGCTCGGTTACAGCAGCGACTCCCAGTGGTCCGCCAGGAAGTTCCTGAAACTACATGTGTTCTGGAATGGTTTCACATTGGTCCTTTTCTGGTAGGTCCTGCAGTTGCTACTGTAAAAGGGTGGCATGGCTGTGTCGCCATGCGCTAGTATCAAATCCGTTATGTGCTTGCGCCAGTGTGGTCATGTATGCATGTGGTTAGGTCTGGCTGAAATAAGCCCCTAGAATACCGGCACCTCCGGTGAGGAGATTGTATGCACGTGTTCAGGGCTTGGTTGAGGGCGCCATTAGAATGCCGGATACTCCGGTGAGGAGATTGTTGCTTGTGTTCTGACTGCATGATCACGGACTGCTATCTACACAGCAGTAAATCGTGTACCTGGACCCAATAGGGTTAATCAGCGACTTTGTGACGCAACAGGGTTCACTTTAAAACGCTAGTCAGCGCCCTAGTGTTTTACTTTGCGGCTCACTGAAGCTAAGTGAGTTCGCACTTATCGCCATATAGCGCTGTGGCATTCCCGCTAGTGGCTCTGTGGATTAACATAGTTTGCACTAACTGCCACAGCGCGCTACGGCGTTTATTTTAGCGACTCTGCGGGATAACAGAGTTCGCTACTCACGCCATCTTACCAGCTGCTGGCTCTGCCTGCACAGTGGACCCCGGGCTGCGAACGCTCCTCTCCTTAATATCTATTAGGTGCGTTCCGCAGGCCCATAACACCGTGTTCCAAGACTTTGTAAATGACATCTTCCGGGATATGCTCGCCACCTCAGCTGTAGTCTATCTGGATGACATTCTCATCTTCGCTCCAGATATGGACTCCCACTGGAGGGATGTCTGTAGAGTCTTCGACCTCTTACGGGCGAATTCCCTGTATGCAAAATTGGAGAAATGTGTGTTTGAGCAGGAGTCTTTACTTTTCCTGGGCTATATCATCTCCGCCCAGGGATTGGCTATGGATCCTGCCAAACTACAGGCGGTAATGGACTGGCAAGAACCCCACTCTCTTAAAGCTGTGCAGCGTTTTATGGGGTTTATTAATTACTATCGCCAGTTCATTCCCAACTTCTCTACTTTGGTAGCTCCCTTGGTAGCCCTCACCAAGAAGGGAGCCAATCCCAAATTGTGGTCGGAGGAAGTCTCCATGGCTTTTACTTCAATTAAGTCCCATTTTGCTAGCGCTCCCATCTTACATCGCCTCGAGGTTGATAAGCCATTTATATTGGAGGTGGATGCCTCATTCGTTGGTGCAGGAGCAGTCCTTTTTCAAAAGGATGCTAAAGGTCGGAATCATCCTTGCTTCTTCTTTTCCAAGACCTTCACACCAGCGGAGAGGAATTATTCCATCGGGGACAGGGAGTTGTTAGCTATGAAGTTGGCCTTCTCCGAGTGGAGACATCTTCTGGAGGGGGCTCGCTTCCACTTCCAAGTCTTCACAGACCACAAAAATTTGGTCTGTTTGCAGACTGCCCAGCGGCTAAATTCTTGTCAGGCCAGATGGTCCCTGTTCTTCTCCCGTTTCCATTTCACCCTCCACTTTCTCTCCTGTGAGAAGAACATTTGTGCCGCTGCTCTCTCTCGCTCCGTGGTGTCTTCTGAGGAAGTGGAAGAGGAGCCTAGGTTTATTGTCTCCACAGAGAGTCTAAGAACTGTGGCCCCGGTTTCGCTTGAGTCTGTGCTTTCGGGCAAGACTTTTGTACACACCAATTTGCGGCCGGAGGTACTCTCTTGGGCACATTCGTCCAGGGTGGGTGGACATTTTGGAGCTAAGAGGACATCTGAATTACTGGCGAAGACATACTGGTGGCCACATATGGCTCGTGACATCAGGGAATATGTTCAGGCGTGCGTCTCCTGCGCCAAGAATAAATCCCCTCGGCAACGGCAAGCTGGGCTACTTTTCCCTTTACCTGTGGCAGACAGGCCCTGGGAGATGGTCGGGATGGATTTTGTGGTGGGCTTACCCATGTCCCGGGGTTGCACCATCATTTGGGTGATAACCGACCATTTTTCCAAAATGGTGCACCTGGTGCCGCTACCACGGTTACTTTCTGCACGGGCCCTGGCAGCCTTGTTTATCAGGCATATCTTCCGTTTACACAGCATGCCGGATAAAATCGTCAGTGACCGAGATCCCCCAGTTTGCGTCTCGATTTTGGAGAGAGCTTTGCCGCTTGCTCAGCATTGAGTTAAATCTCTCCTCGGCATATCATCCCGAGATGAATGGGTTGATTGAAAGGGCCAATCAGACCTTGGTCACATACCTGCGACACTTTGTCTCTGCCAGGCAGGATGACTTGGCATCCTTGCTACCAATGGTGGAGTTCGCACTTAACAACGCTGTAGCTGACTCCACCGGAGAGACTCCATTCCTCCTGAACTACGGCCAGCATCCGTGGGTTCCGGTGCCCATACCCGTGTCTTCCACCAACTCCAGGGTGGCAGACTGGGCAGTGGAGGCACGGGACATTTGGGACCGCACTCAGTATGCCATTCAGGCCTCCAAAGAGAGAATGGGTCTTCCGCCGACGTACATCGGCGTCCCACTCTGACATTTGCTCCTTGTGACCTGGTATGGCTCTCTGCTCGAAACATTAGGCTGCGAGTGGAGTCCACCAAGTTGGCACCTCGTTATTTGGGTCCCTTCAAGGTCCTCAAACAGGTCAATCCGGTGGTTTACTGCTTAGCCCTTCCGCCTCACCTAGGTATCTCCGACACCTTTCATGTGTCCCTCCTGAAACCCATGGTCATGTCCCGATTTTCTGAGTCATCTGCCAGGACATCGGGTTCGTCTACGGACGATCACGAGGTGAACGCCATTGTAGGGTGCAAGGTGGTACGGGGCAAAAAATGTTATTTGGTGGATTGGAGGGGTTATGGGCCTGAGGATAGGTCCTGGGAGCCTGCCGAGCATATTCACGCTCCGCAGCTCATCGCTGCCTTTGAACGTAGTGAGGCCCAAAGAAGGGGGGCCGTAGGGAGGGGGGTAATGTTAGGGGTCAAGTTCCCGCTTCTGCACAAGGGGAATCTCGAGTTATTCCCGCTGCGGTCCCCATCCGTCTCTGGCTGCAGTGGAACCTGCTCAGCAGAGACGTCGGTCCCAGCGTCTCGCCCAGTCTAATACTGTGCAGAGGATGACTGCTGCCTCTCCAGCTCCTGCTATTGTAACAAGTGCAGGTCAGCGGCGAGCAGACGTATTTGGGTCTAAGTCCTGTGTGTTTCCTTCTGAGCATGCCCAGGGTAAGATCTCTCATAGGAGATCAGGGGTCACATGCTTGGCTACTGCAGCGACTCCCATTGGTCCTCCAGGAAGGTCCTGAAGCTGCTCGAGTTCTGGGGCAGGCTTCCATTGGTCCTTTCTGGAAGGTCCTGCAGTTGTTGCTGCTGTAAAAAGCTTGCATGACCGCACGGCCGTGAGCTAGTATCAATCCTGTTACGTGCTTTCCGCCAGTGTGGTTATGTATGCATGTGATTAGGACTCGGCTGTAAAACGCCACTAGAATACCGGCACCTCCGGTGAGGAGTTTGTATGCACGTGTTCAGGGCCCGGCTGAAATAAGCCTCTAGAATACCGGCTACTCGGGTGAAGAGTTGGTTGTCTGAATTTTTGACTGCATGACCACGGACTGCAATTTGCTCCGCAGTTCTTTATGTCTCCTGTGAGGTTAACAGGACACAGTCTCTATCACAGCGGCTCTGTGGAGTCAGAGTCTGCTCATACGGCCATATAGTGCCACAGTGTCTATGTCTGCAACTCTGTGGAATAACAGAGTTCGCTCATACCGCCATATAGTGCTACGGCATCTATATCAGTGACTCTGTGGATTAACAGATCTCACTCATACCGCCAGTTAGCGCCATCTTACGAGCAGTAGGCTCTGCCTGCACGGTGGACCCCGGGCTGCGAACGCACCTCTCATTTATTTCTATTAGGTGCGTTCCGCAGACCTTAACAAGGTCGAATTCTAGAAATGTTTTTGAGGTGGGGTTAACAAGAACGAGCCAGTATGACCCCAATACAGTGGGCATGTTGCTGAGGAGCAATGGTGGAACCACACACGGAGATGGCAATGTCGGGTAAAGGTAGGTTAGTAGAGGGAGGAAATATGAGGAGTTCAGTTTTTGACGGGTTCAGTTTCAGATAGAGGGAGGACATAATGTTGGAGGCAGCGGTAAGACAATCACTATTTTTTCCAAAAAGGCAGGTGTGATATCGGGAGAAGAAGTGTGTCATCACCATAGAGATGGTACTGGAAACCAAATCTAATGATTGTTTGACCAATAGGGGCAGTATACAAAGAGAAGAGGAGGGGGCCTAGTACTGATCCTTGAGGAACTCCAACAGTAAGAGGAAGATGAGAGGAAGAGGAACCAGCAAGAGATACAGTGAAGGAACAGTCAGGGAGAAAGGAGGAGAACCAGGACAGGACGGTGTCCTTGAGGCTGATGGAGCATAGCTTAGTGAGGAGGACGAGCTGATGATCCACAATGTCGAATGCTGCGGAGAGATCCAAGAGAATTAGCATGGAGTAGTGACCATGAGATTTAGCAGTTAGTTTATCATTAGAGACTTTAGTGAGGACAGTTTCAGTAGAGTGTAAAGAGGGGACACCAGATTGAAGAGGGTTGAGAAGAGAGTTATCTGAGAGATAGCGGATAAGATGGGTGTGGACCAGGCATTCCAGGAGTTCAGAGATGAAGGGAAGATTAGAGACAGGTCTATAGTTAGCGGCACAGTTTTGGTCGAGGGATGTTTTTTTTTTTAAGTAATGGATGTATAATGGCATGCTTAAATGAGGATGGATAGATACCGGAAGAGAAAGAGAGGTTGAATATTTTTGTTAGGTGAGAGGTGACAGCAGGGGAAAGGGACTGGAGCAGATGTGATGGAATGGGGTCAATGGTGCAAATGGTCAGGCGAGAAGATGCAAGGAGCCGGATTACTTCTTCTGTGACTGGTTCAAAATTTTTTCTTTTCAATAATTGGTTAGATCGTCAGCGTGGAGAATTGTGGTTGGAGCCTGCACTTTTGGGTTGAGTAGGGAATGAAAAGTGTCAAAGAGACATTTAGGGTTATTGGATAGTGAGGTGATGAGGGTGTTGAAATAGATTTGTTTGGAGAGGTGAAGAGCAGAGTCGTCTGTTTTAAGCATAAACTTATAATGGATGAAATCTTCGTGTAAATTAGATTTTCTCCACAGACGTTCGGCGCGCCTGGAGCGCCGCTGCAGGAAACGTGTGCCATGGTTGTCGCCGTCTGTGTCGTCTTGTTCTATGTATAGGAGGTGCAATTTCATCCAGGACAATTTGCAGGGTTTCGTTGTAATGCTTCAGTGCAGAATCAGGACATGAGAGGGAGGAGATAGAGGCCAATTATGACTGCAAGTTCTTCATAAGTTTCTGGGTGTTAATGGCCTGTATGTTTCTATAAGTGTGGAAAGTAGGGGTGACCTGAGAGGGATGGCAGTTCTTGATGGAGAATGATAAAAGATTGTGGTTAGAGAGCGGGAGAGAGGAGTTTGTGAAATCATCCACTGAGCAAAGCCTGGAGAAGACCAAGTCGAGGAAGTTTCTGCCTTCATACGTGGGGGAGTTAATATGCTGCGAGAGGCCGAAAGAGGAGGTTAGAGGTAAAAGGGGAGAAGGGAAAAGCAATGAGGATGTTGAAGTCACCAATAATGAGGGTGAGGATGTCACAGGAGAGAAAATGTGGAAGCCAGGTGGCAAAGTGATCTAGGAACTGATGGAAGGGGCCGGGGAGGACGATACACCATCTCCACTCGCATGGAAAAGGGGAATTAGAGTTTGACAGCATGGACCTTGAAAGAAGGGAAGATAAGTGAGGGTACTTGAGGAATAACCTGAAAGGTACATTTAGGTGATAGGCGCAGACCAACGACTCCACCTGCTCTGCTGTCCGATCTTGGGGTATGAGAAAAGTGTAGTCCACCATATGAAAGAGCTGCAGCAGCGGTGGTGTCTGACTGCTGGATCCAAATTTCAGTAAGAGCTAGAAGGTTAAGAGAATTCAAAAGGAAGAAGTCATGGATGAAGGGGAGTTTATTACACACTGAGCGAGAATTCCAAAGGGCACAATTGAAAGAGACAGAAGGCATGCAGGGAATATTAATAAGATTAGAGGGTTTCTGAGTGTAGCAGTTGGGAGGTTTGACTTGCTATAACATGGGGGTCGGGGTTTGGAGCGATAACTCCTGCGACTAGAAGAAGGAGGATAGAAAGAGTGAGCAGATGGTTAAGTGATTTGTGAGACCGTCTCTTGTGTTGGATGGTGGGACTGAATGGATCACTGCCATTTAGCAATGTGAAAAGAGCGTAAGTGATATACATAGGAGAGGTAAGGACAGAGGGGCCGATATGGATTGAGTGTAAAGAGTTAATGCAAGGGCGGTGGATGTGAGTGAATGCAGCAGCCAGGATATAAATTATACAAATTGATATGGTGAAAATATGTTGTAAACCAAATGTAGAGGGAATAGATGCATTTATTTGTCTTACCTGTCTCCTCCCCTGTCTTATTGCCATGTTTAACTGCCAAGTACTTTGATACATGTACTTCGATTAAATTTACATAAATGCTGCCCCTGCATAAATTTCCCTGCTAGTGGGTCACCTCTTTTTGTTCCCAGTCCCTAGGTCTTTCGGGGATTCTCCTCCCCCATCTTTAGGTCTTATCTTGAGTCTAGATCAAGATTGTCAGTTGGTCTATTCGCAAGGAATAGGTCGCCTGCTCCATCGTAGGGATTGAGTCTAGTCCTAGTGCAGGGTCAGCTTCTAATACTTTTTTCTTTTTTTCTGCACAGTTACTGAGCGTTCATTTTTTCCCACACCGTAAAGAGCTGTACGCTCCTCACACACTACCATGTACCGGCTGGTATAACGGACAAATACATGCTGACTATCTGTGTGTGACTCCGGAAATATATACGGAGTTTTAAATTTTCCTCTATACTATATACACCTGGTATCTTCTGATACAGTACCTTTTTTCTGCTTTTTGTATTTTGGTCAAATCCATACAGAGTGAGCGTCTGTGTGTGACTCCGGAAATATATACGGAGTTTTAAATTTTGCCCTATAATTTATACACCTGGAATCTTCTGATACAGTACCTTTTTTCTGCCTTTTGTATTATGGTCAAATCTATACTGAGAGAGCAAACATCCAAAACATAGTGTAAAGAAACCACCAATATAATAAAATATGAATTTTATTAGTATCAAAAAATATATATATACAGAAAATATAACCGTGCTTCCACAAACTTAGGTCACTAAGCCAAGCAAAGTCAGGCTTAGGGGCTACATGTCCGTTAAAGCGAGGCACTATGGGTGAGAGTGGATGCTTTTTTTCTACACTATGATTTCTGCTTTGTAATATATATCCATATATGTCCATACTCGGGTTTGCCTGGTGACTTCACCATTTACTATATACCATTGTGAGTCTTTCTGACTTTGTTTGGCTTAGTGACCTAAGTTTGTGGAAGCACGGTTCTGTATATATATTTGGGTTTATATATCTTAGATCATATTAATAGAAGCAGGTTATTTACTGGCATATATATCTGTGAGCATTACCCCCCACCTCGTACTATAGTGGATATTTTATCTTGGACCACAACATTATATGTGATTGTTTGTCCTTTTCCTTATCTGTGCCCTATAGGCGATTTGAATGTTATATTTTCTGTATATATATATTTTTTGATACTAATAAAATTCATATTTTATTATATTGGTGGTTTCTTTACACTATGTTTTGGATGTTTACTATATCTTAGTCAGTGTACCAGAAAGATTTGTATACACCTTTGTCTCTTGAATTTTCAGGGGAGGCGAACATTAATATGTATGCATTATGCATTCTGTTCTAATTTGTATAATTTCTATACTGAGAGAGCGTCTGTTTGTGACTCTGGAAATATATACGGAGATTTACAATTTCCCCTACACTGTATACAGCTGTACGCTTCTGATACAGTACCGTTTTTCTGCTTTTTATATTCTGGTCTAATCCATACTGAGTGAGCGTCTGTGTGTGACTGCAGAAATATATAAGGAGATTTAAATTACCCCTACACTGTATACAGCTGTACGCTTCTGATACAGTACCATATATCTGCTGGTATTTTAGGTACAGTTTCCACAAATATGAGGAAGTATGATGGAAGAGGCCGAGGACGTGGGCGGGGGGCCAGCTGGTACTGATGGTGGTGGTGGTGCATCTGCTGGTAGTACCAAAAGCACAATAGCACCTAAGGCAGGAGGTGTTGAGCCTGCATCATCGTCTGGCTCCAGAAGGCCTGGAAGGCAACCTCTTCTGGGATTACGTAAACCACTTTTAAAGCCGGAGCATCAGGAACAGGTTTTGCCTTACATTGCCGAAACAGCCTCCAGCTCTATCGCCTCTTCTGAATTTTCAAAAAATGCAAGCACTGAGTCGTCAGTGCAGGCTCCTGGTCAGGAACAACACCTTTCCTTGTGTCCTTCACCCCCATTAAAAGTGAAGGATGCGGCAGGCCACACTTCAGATTACTCCATGGAGCTCTTTTCACATACCATGCCTGGGTTATCAAGTAAAATCCTGAATTCCCCAGTCCAAGATGAATCTGACATGGAGTGCACTGATGCACAGCCACTGCTATATGATTCTGCTGGTACATTCACCCAGAGCACTATATTGCCCTCGCAGTCTACTGAGCCAGAATTTGACCCTGATGAAACTCAGGTGCCCCTTCCCGCATACTATACCACCTTACACGGTGACACAGAGGAAGGTGGAAGAGGAAAAATATCTCCAGCGTGTAATCCAATAAAATCATTTTTTTATTCAAGACATTTTAAAATGTATGTATCAAAAATACAAATGAACAAAGGAAAGGAAGGATGGGGTCCCCATAACAACCAACGCGTTTTAACCTCTTGCGGTCTTAGACATGGTATGACTGGAATAAAAAAATTATTTTATTGGATTACAAGCTGGAGATATTTTTCCTTTTCCATTTTCCATTGTGAACCATGCCTCTGATCAAGGCTCCTCCGTTCGTGTTCAGAGAAACCTGCCGAAGACTGGTGAGCTGACTATTTTCCTTTTCCCCTTCACCCATGCTATTGACAGAGGAAGGTGCAGATGAAATTGAAGAGGAGGTGATGGATGACCCAGTTATTGACCTGGAATGGCATCCATTGGGGGAAGAGGAGGAGTATGCGCAGCAGGCATCGACATCGCAGCTGCGGTTATCTGGCAGGCCCGTAGCAGTCCAAAAACGTGTTAAAAAACAAAAAGAGTTGCAGGACAGCTTGGTCAGACGGTCAAATTAGCACAGCGTGCAATCCCTGAAAATTTATCCCATAGTAGGAAGAGCCGTGTGGCACTTTTTTGACCAAAATCCTGTTGATGAGGCAAAGGTTATCTGTAAGAAGTGCGGAAGGACCTTTAGCCGAAGGAAAAATGTCCGAAATTTGAATACCAGTTGCATGCTTAGACATTTAAACAC
>JARQOD010007420.1:0-39283 GCA_033576555.1 Oophaga sylvatica | reverse complement strand
TGAACTGTACTACATACATTACACAGACTGTGACGAGCATGGCGGCGCCAGGTCTGATATTGACCTGATGACACTGCGTGGCCAGCCAATCACTGTAATGCCACAACCAATATGGCTGCGGCATTATAGTGCATGGCAGACAATTCCGCTCCCAGCTCTCCACTTCAGCTTCTTGCAGCAGAGCAATAACGTTGCTGGCTGTCCTCCTCTGTGCGCACAGGACCTGTGATGAGGTCACAGGAGGGGAGGAGTCAGGTGTCACATGGTCAGGCTCTTCGGTGTGTGCAGATCTCTGCTGTGCTTGTTGTCATGGTGCTGGATGAGGGTAAGTTTATGTGTGGGGTTAGGAGGGGTTTACAATGTGGAAGTAGCAGAGCTGTGTGTGTGCGAGGTGTACGGAGCAGAGCCGTGTGTGTACGAGGTGTACGGAGGGAGCCGTATGTGTGCGAGGTGTGCGGAGCAGAGCCGTGTGTGTGTGCGAAGTGTACGGAGCGGAGCCGTGTTTGTACGAGGTGTACAGAGCGGAGCCGTGTGTGTATGAGGTGTACGGAGCAGAGCCGTGTGTGTACGAGGTGTACTGAGTGGAGCTGTATGTGCGCGAGGTGTACAGAGCAGAGCCGCATGTGTACGAGGTTTACTGAGTGAAGCCGTGTGTGTACTGAGTGGAGCCGTGTGTGCGCGAGGTGTATGGAGTGGAGCCATGTGTGCGCGAGGTGTACGGAGCGGAAGCGTGTGTGTACAAGACATACAAAGCGGAACCGTGTGTGTATGAGGTGTGCAGAGTCGTGCGTGTACAAGGTGTATGGTGGGTAGCATTCATACCTCCCAACCGTCCCAGATCCAGTGGGACAGTCCCGATTTTGAGAGTCTGCCCCACTGCCCCGGCTGGGAGCTAACTTTTCCCGTGGACACAAAAGTACACGGCGGAGCCCCGAGGAGCACTTTAAAATTCGCACGTGACATTACACTGGAAGTGACGTGCTAGAAGCTGACCGGAAATGAGGTAATTTCAGGAGGAGATTGTGATGGAACCATGGAAGCACTTCAGGGAATGCTTCAGATCCATCACCGTGTCCTTCTCCGATAGCGCGGACAGCGGGATCGCCTTGGACTCGGGAATGTCGGCCATGTGAGCGGATCATGATATGTCCTGCATCAGGAGGTTCAGGTGGGCACTACAATGGGAGCCGGGCTGCTATAGTATCTTTATAGAATCTTTCTTTGTCTCTCTGTTTCTTTCTCTCTCTCTGTTCTTTCTCTCTGTTTTTTCTTTCTCTCTCTGTTCTTCCTTCTCTCTCTGATCTTTCTTTCTCTCTCTGTTCTTCCTTTATCTCTCTGATCTTTCTTTCTCTCTCTGTTCTCTTTCTTTCCCCTTTTTTTCTTTCCCATCTTTCTTTCTCTCTCCCTCTCTTTTCTTTCTTTCTTACCCTCTTTCTTTTTTTCTCTCTCTGTTCTTTTTTTCTGTTCACTCTTTCTTTCTCTCTGTTTCTTTGTTTCTCTCTCTGTTCTTTCTCCTCTTTCTTTCACTCTGTTCTTTCTTTTTTTCCCCTTTCTTTCTCTCTAATCTTTCTTTCTTTCTCTCTCTGTTCTTTCTTTCTCTCTGTTCTTTTTTCTCTGTTCTTACTTTCTTTCTCTCTGTTATTTCTTTCCCCTCTTTCTTTCTCTCTCTGTTCTCTTTCTTTCCCCTCTTCCTTTCTTTCTCTCTCTCTGTTCTTTCTTTCTCTCTTTCTGTTCTTTCTTTCCCATCTTTCTCTCTATCTCTCTATTCTTTCTTTCCCCTCTTTCTTTCTTTCTCTTTCTGTTCTTTCTTTCTTTACCCTCTTTCTTTTTTTGTCTCTCTCTGTTCTTTTGTTCCATCCCCTCTTTCTTTCTCTCTCTGTTTCTTTCTCTCTCTGTTTCTTTCTTTCTCTCTCTGTTCTTTCTTTCCCCTCTTTCTTTCTTTCTCTCTCTGTTCTTTCTTTCCCCTCTTTCTTTTTTCTCTCTCTCTCTGTTTATTCTTTCTGTCCCCTCTTTCTTTCTCTCTGTTTCTTTCTTTCTCTGTTTCTTTCTATCTCTCTGTTCTTTCTTTCTTTCTTTCTCTGTTCTTTCTTTCCCCTCTTTCTTTCTTTCTTTCCCCTCTTTCTTTCTTTCAGTTCTTTCTTTCCCCTCTTTCTTTCTTTCTCTCTGTTCTTTCTTTCCCCTCTTTTTTTCTCTCTCTGTTGTTTCTTTCTCCCTCTATGTTCTTTCTTTCCCCTTTCTTTCTCTCTCCCTCTCTGTTCTTTCTTTCCCTTCTTTTTTCTCTCTCTCTCTGCTCTTTTTTTCTGTCCCCTCTTTCTTTCTCTCTGTTCTTTCTTTCTCTCTGTTCTTTCTTTCTTTCTTTCTCTCTGTTCTTTCTTTCTTTCTTTCTTTCTTTCCCCTTTCTTTCTTTGTTTCTTTGCTTCTTTCTTTCTCTCTGTTCTTTCTTTCTTTTTTTCCCCTTTCTTTCTTTCTCTCTGTTCTTCCTTTCTCTCTCTGTTTTCTTTTTTTTCTCTCTCTGTTCTTACTTTTTTCTTTTTTTCCTCAGTACCAGTCAGTGTGCCCACAGTACCAGACACTGTGCCCATAATGCCAGCCACTGATCCCATAATGCCAGCCACTATGTCCTCAGTACCAGTCAGTGTGATCAGCAGTGCTAAATGGGTGTGGTTGGGGCGTGGACATGGGTGTATTAGTTGAGAAATGGGTGTGATCGGTGGCTTGGCCTAAAATTTGCCGCGGCGCGCATAGCGCAGCCTTTGTCCCTCTTTCCTGTCTCCAGCATTAGCTGCGGTCCCCGCAGTAAACGTTAACCCTTTCAGAAGGATTACATCGGGGGACCTGACAGAGCACCGGATAGGTAAGAATAATGTTGTTTTATTATTTTTTTTTATTACAGGAGAACAAGGGATTCGAAGGATTACCAGTACAATAAAAGATGGTCAAAAACTGTGTGTTTATTTCATTAAAATGATTTTTCATTAATGTGTGTGTGTTTTTTTTAAATTTCATACAATAGGATTAATAATTGATAGTTGTCTAATTGACAACTCTCAATTATTAACCTGGCTTAAAGTCACCTTTCAATGGCAAGGTGGCTTTAACCCAATATTAACCCATTAGCCACCGCTACAAGGCAATGGGAATAGACGGGCTAAGTGCCAGAAAGGGCGCATCTAATTATAGATTTGCCTTTTCTGGGGTGGCTGGGGGCAGATGTTAGTAGCCAGGGGGGGCACAAAATAAATGCACCCTCCCTAGGCTATTATTATCTGCCCCCACTCGCTGGCTTTCTCTGTCTGGTGGAGAAAATACAGCGGGAGCCCACACTTTTTTTTCAACGAAATTACACATTTAATTAACCCCTACATGTATGAAATTTTGCACACATACACTCATGTAATTGTTAGTGAAAACCATATATCAAACTACATGAAATGACATGGTTAACTGTATGTCAACCATGTGTCATTTCATGTCGAGTTCTGTAATTTCACAAAAGCCGGCAATTGAATTATTGGCTATTATACTATGTAGAAGTACATGAACTATAAATATATGTATATATATGTCTCAATGACATGTATATATATATATATATATATATGTATTCTATGTGTATATATGTATTCTTTCTATTCTTTATTAAACCTGTCAGTGTAATTTTACAGTATAGCCAGGGATGAATTGTCGGCTTTTCTAAAGGACACCGGTGCGTATTTCTCGCAAGTCACACGTCTGGTCCATGTGTAATCCATTGTTTTCTCGCACCCATAGACTTTCATTGGCGTACAATGGGCGTAATACGCGTACAATTGCAGCATGCTGCGGGTGTCTCGCACCGTAAGATACGCCCGATAAAAATATGCATGATCAGAGCTACCCCATAGAGAAATATGGGTCCGTGTGTTATGTGTGGTTTTCACGCCTCTCACTCGTCCGTATTCCTCCTTAGTGTGATGCCGGCATTATGCTTTGGATCTCTCCATACTCCAGAGCATAATACACAAACTGCTGGGAAAAAAGGTTAAAAAAAAAAATAATAGTCATTTCGCACTTATGTATTGCATTGCCGCTGCAGCCCATCCGCCGTCTGGCCTTTTCTTTCCTACGCTCCCTGTTAGGCAATATACTTTTCAGCCATTTTCATTTTGCAACGTGACCTATGTTGTTAAATAGGCCTCTGACATTGCAGCGCACAGTGATATTTCATTACATTCATTGCCCAAAGCATAGTCGGCTCCTTGAGAGACACGTGTTGTGATGTGTCATGTGTCGTGATAACAGAAATCTCCCCAACGTGCGATGCATTAGCACAGAGCAGTAGCGTAGCTACTGGGAGGGCAGAGGGGGCCATTGCCCCGGGCCCCGTCACATGCAGGGGCCCACTAGGAGACATGGCTTCTTTTGTCATTTGGCCATAGCTGAAGTGTCAGGGAGAGAGCAGGACAATGCCGGCTCCCCTGTCTGACAGTCTGCACAGTGGCAGGTTGCAGAGCCTCAGTCTGTGCATGGTGCTGCTGTCTCTCCGGAGGAGCTGCTTCCTGGCCTGCAGCAGCTGCAGTTAGTTGCAGTTAGTGATTGTCTCAGGCTCGCTGGGTCCTAGTGCCCTCTGTGCATTAAACTGGACACTTCATAGTCCTGCCTCAGTCACTGCCTGCAAACTTCATTGGTAAGTGGGGATGGAATTTATTAGATTCACATGGAGTATTATTACTTTCTAGGGACAAAATTTGGAGGGCACATGCACAGGAAATTAATATTTTCTAGGGGGCAATTTTACCATCTGGAGAGCATAAAGGAGGCATTATTACGATGTAAGGGGCACAGTGTTGGCATTACTATGTGGGGCAGTAAGAGGAGCTCTGTTTTTGTACCACACAGCAGGTGCAGTAATAGGGACACATATGGCAGCAGCAGCTTAGTATTGGAGTATCAGCAGGATGAAGAGTTTGTGCAGGTTGGGAATACATTTGCACATGGAAACACAAAAAGCAATGGGATGAAACTGAAAGGGAGAAGATACAGATTAGATATTAGAAAAAACTTTTTGACATTGAGGATGATCAATGAGTGGAGCAGGCGGCCACGAGAGGTGGTGAGTACTCCTTCAATGGAAGTCTTCACACAGAAGCTGGACAGACATCTGTCTGAGATGGTTTAGTGAATCCTGCATTGCTGCATTGAGCAGGGGGTTGGACACGATGACCCTGGAACTCCCTTCCAACTCTAATATTCTAGGATTTATGTTTCTACATGTGATCGGTGCTGGAAATGTGAGAAGTCAGATGTGTCTTTGTTGTAATCTCTGCAGACGAGTCCTGGCTGGAGAAGTCGACATGTCGGTCTGGGCCAGATGGAAAAGACTGGATAAATGAATGACTCCACCAGAAGGAGCGTCAGCTGAAAGTCACTGTCTGTAACTGTACTGTGCTCTCTATATGTTCTGCAGGACTGGTATCTACGTACCACTATATGTCACCATATGGCAGTAATATCAGTCCTGGTCTTTGTATAGAGATTTATTTTCAGTGCGGTCATCTCCTGAGGTTACCCTATAGCACCGTAGCTATAATTTATTATTACCTGGTTAGGGCCACAGGCGGACACAGACAGAAAAGGGCCCATGTGCAAGAACAATAATATGTGCCCTTTGTAGCTCAAGAGCTCCTAAAAATGCAAAATTGCACTTTTTTTGGAGGTAGAAATGGGCCCCCTTACCTCTTGCGTCCATGTGAGGCCACGCAGGTTGCACCAATGATATGTCCGCATGTTTGGGGCCCACTCAGATGCTTCCCCCTCCCCCCGAGCTGAACCCCTAGCTACGCCTCTGGCACAGAGTGAACAAAGCTGAGAAGAATGTTGCGCAAAAGGGAAAGTGGAAAGAAAAGGACTTAAGGGGAGAAAAGTGCTCAATTCAACAAAATTATAACTAGCTGGCTTTCATTTTGCTAAATATGCACATAGCAAATTACAAAAAATTCTGATTCAGTAATCAATGAGTCAAAAAATTTAAAATTTAGAATTCTGAGAAAAAGACTTATTCCATATCCATAAGTAGTGCTTGGGCCTACTACTTCTCTCTGCATTTACAGTACATGTCCTGTGTCATGTCCCACGACTTGGGAATCATACAGTGTTGTATTGTCATTGTGTTATTGCTGTTACACTGCTATGCAATCTGGTTTGCTTGTTAGAAGCTTGTCATGTCTCTCTCCCTGTAGCCCAGCTGTGATGTCAGTAACACCTCTGTTCTTCCAGTGAGTTAGTGTTTGTCAGCCATATTCATCTGCGGATCGTCTTTATACATCTCTGTTTCAGAATTGTCTTTTTACCTACTGCAATTGCTTAATACAAGAGTTCAGCTTGACAATAAAACTTCTGGAACCTTCATACATGCCTCTGCAGTCGAGTTAAGCTATCTGATGACATTCTTGAGTACTGGTTCATACAGATATCCATAGAAACATTGTCTTCTGAGCCCCATGCTTGCCGCCTAGTTATGGAGTCAGAATATGCTATGTAACTAAACTTTGTTGTGCCAAAAGTATATTTTAATCAACAGATCTTGAAATAGTAATAACTTCCACAATTGGATGTGTTTAAAAAAATAGTAGATAAAGAAATACCAGCTCACCCACACCCTGGGACACTGATGGCGAACCTATGGCACGCGTGCCAGAGAGGGCACGCAGAGTCCTCTCAGTTGGCACGCGGCCTTACCTCATCTTTGTACTGCAGCTTCCTCTCACACATTGAGCGGCGCGGGCCGCGCCCCTCAATATGTGAGAGAACGGAAGCTGCCGCTGCAAGGAGAGGTGAGTGTGGCCACTGTGCCAGTGAAGCTGCTGTGGTGTGTGTGTTGTAAGTGTGTGTGTGTCTGTGGTGAGTGTGGCCGCTGTGGTGTGTGTGTGTCAATGATGGGGAGAGGGCCAATGATGGCGGTGATAGGGAGAGGGCCAACGATGGCGGTGATAGGGAGAGGGCCAACGATGGCGGTGATAGGGAGAGGGCCAATGATGGCGGTGATGGGGAGATGGCCAATGATGGCGGTGATGGGGAGATGGCCAATGATGGGGAGAGGGCCAATGATGGGAGTGATGGGGAGAGGGCCAATGATGGGGAGAGGGCCAATGATGGCGGTGATAGGGAGAGGGCCAATGATGGCGGTGATAGGGAGAGGGCCAACGATGGCGGTGATAGGGAGAGGGCCAATGATGGCGGTGATGGGGAGATGGCCAATGATGGCGGTGATGGGGAGATGGCCAATGATGGGGAGAGGGCCAATGAAGGGAGTGATGGGGAGAGGGCCAGTGATGGGGAGAGGGCCAATGATGGGAGTGATGGGGAGATGGCCACTGATGGGGAGAGGGCCAATGAAGGGAGTGATGGAAAGTGGGCCAATGATGGGAGTGATGGGGAGAGGGCCAATGAAGGGAGTGATGGGGAGAGGGACAATGATGGGAGTGATGGGGAGAGGGCCAGTGATGGGGAGAGGGCCAATTATGGGAGTGATGAAGAGGAGGAAATGATGGAGGTGGTGGAATGGGCAATTTCTACATGAAGGGGATCATGATGGGGCATATTTCTGCATGAAGGGGATCATGATGGGGCATATTACTACAAGAAGGGGATCATGATGGGGAATGTTACTACAAGAAAGGGACAATGATGGGGCATATTTCTCCATGAAGGGGATCATGATGGGGCATATTGCTGCATGAAGGGGATCATGATGGGGCATATTTCTACATGAAAGGGATCATGATGGGGCCTATTTCTGCATAACGGGGATCATGATGGGGCATATTTCTGCATGAAGTGAATCATGATGGGGCATTTCTACATGAAAGGGGTCATGATGGGGCATATTACTACAAGAAGGGGATCATGATGGGGCATATTACTACAAGAAGGGGACAATGATGGGGCATATTTATGCATAAAGGGGACAATGATGGGGCATATTTCTGCATGAAGGGGATCATGATGGGGCATATTTCTGCATGAAAGGGATCATGATGGGGCATTTTTCTACATGAAGGGGATATGATGGGGCATATTTCTGCATGAAAGGGACAATAATGGGGCATATTTCTGCATGAAGAGGATCATGATGGGGCATATTTCTGCATGAAGGGGATCATGATGGGGCATATTTCTACATGAAGGAAATCATGATGAGGCATATTTTTGCATGAAGGGGATCATGATGGGGCATATTTCTACATTAAGGGGATCATGATGGGGCATATTTCTGCATGAAGGGTATCATGATGGGGCATTTCTACAAGAAGGGGAACATGATGGGGCATATTAGTACAAGAAGGGGACAATGATGGGGCATATTTATGCATGAAGGGGATCATGATGGGGCATATTTATGCATGAAGGGGATCATGATGGGGCATTTCTACATGAAGGGGATCATGATGGGGCATATTACTACAAGAAGGGGATCATGATGGGGCATATTACTACAAGAAGGTGACGATGATGGGGCATATTTCTGCATGAAGGGGATCATGATGGGGCATTTTTCTACATGAAGGGGATATGATGGGGCATATTTCTGCATGAAAGGGACAATAATGGGGCATATTTCTGCATGAAGAGGATCATGATGGGGCATATTTCTGCATGAAGGGGATCATGATGGGGCATATTTCTACATGAAGGAAATCATGATGAGGCATATTTTTGCATGAAGGGGATCATGATGGGGCATATTTCTACATTAAGGGGATCATGATGGGGCATATTTCTGCATGAAGGGTATCATGATGGGGCATTTCTACAAGAAGGGGATCATGATGGGGCATATTAGTACAAGAAGGGGACAATGATGGGGCATATTTATGCATGAAGGGGATCATGATGGGGCATATTTCTGCATGAAGGGGATCATGATGGGGCATTTCTACATGAAGGGGATCATGATGTGGCATATTACTACAAGAAGGGGATCATGATGGGGCATATTACTACAAGAAGGTGACAATGATGGGGCATATTTCTGCATGAAGGGGATCATGATGGGGCATATTTCTACATGAAGGGGATCATGATGGGGCATATTTCTGCATGAAAGGGATCATGATAGGGCATTTCTACATGAAGGGGATCATGAGGGGGCATATTACTACAAGAAGGGGATCATGATAGGGCATTTCTACATGAAGGGGATCATGAGGGGGCATATTACTACAAGAAGGGGATCATGATGGGGCATATTTCTACATGAAGTGGATCATGATGGGGCATATTTCTGCATGACGGGGTTCATGATGGGGCATATTTCTACATGAAGTGGATCATGATGGGGCATATTTCTGCATGAAGGGGATCATGATGGGGCATATTTCTACATGAAGTGGATCATGATGGGGCTGTCATGGGTGCATCGCCACGAAGATCGTCGCGATTGCACATTCTGACTTCTCACAGCTGAGCTGCTGTTTCTTTGTGTTTGGTAATGAGAGAGTTAATTTTACCTAGCTCTTTGCTAAGACTAGGTCCAGCCTCGCCCGGCTGCTTTGGATTATGTTCTAATTAGTTTCCTTTATATTCCTGCCAGTCTGGGTGTTGGAGGCCGGTGAAAGCATTCATATAGTTTAGCAGACTGGAGCGGTTCTGAGAATACTTAAGCTAAGAGCTCCTTAGTTGTTTTTACTCTTATAGCTTATAGTTTATCTCTGAGACCTTAGGTGTTCCTACTATGTGTGAGTGTTGTATGTAAGACTTTATTTACTTTATTTCTTGTCTTTCTTGTATGTCTTTCTGTTCATTAACCGTTACTTGGTCATTCCCTTTGGTGGTATTCAGGGTCCTTCTTAGGACTAGAATACAGTTGGCAGGGATTGATAGGAGACAGGGTTTACGCTGGTGGCCTGGACCTCTGTACCTTTAACAGTACCTCCAGGTTGAGGGATTAGTTAGGACCCCAGTTAGGGTCAGCTTAGACCCCGGTCACCCTCTAGCCGGAGACAGCGTATAACGGATTCCGTTTTGACCCACTGGACTTTCTGTCAGGTAAATCTATGTTATCATATAGCTATGCGCATGTTATATAGTATGTTGCCCTTTTGATATAGATTATTGTCATCACATATATATATCTGCTATACAGCGTGACATTTTCACCGGCCCATACTAAAGATTCTCCCCAGCTATCATGGATCCAGTAGCCCAGCTGGCCCGGCAGTTGCAGGGATTGTCCATGGAGTTGGCAGACATTAAGTCCAAGGTTTTGTCCCCCCCGGAGCAAACCAGATCTGAACCTAAGGTTGCTCTCCCGGACAGGTTCACTGGTGGGCGGGACAAATTTTTTACTTTCCGGGAGGCATGTAAATTGTACTTTCGGCTGCGGCCTCGGTCATCTGGGAGTGAAGAGCAGAGGGTGGGAATTGTTATCTCGCTCTTACAAGGGGATCCTCAATCTTGGGCGTTCTCTATTCCTCCAGGCTCCCCAGATCTCCAGTCAGTGGATCGATTTTTTACTGCCCTGGGTCTGGTATATGATGATCCGGATCGAGTCTCCCTTGCTGAAACAAGGTTACGTAAAATACGGCAAGGAAATCGTCCAGCGGAGGAATATTCTTCTGAGTTCCGTAGATGGGCAACAGATACTCAGTGGAATGACCCAGCTCTTAGGAGCCAGTTTTGTCAAGGGTTGTCTGACAAATTAAAAGATGTGTTGGCTCAGTATGATTCTCCTCCATCACTGGAGGCTGCTATGGCCCTCGCTATTCGCATTGATAGACGTCTTCGGGGAAGACGCGAGGTAACTCCGCCCCCGTGATGACTCCACCTACTACTAAAGTCCCTTATACTGAGGTTCCCCTGGTCTGTTCTGAGGAACCCATGCAGTTGGGAGGGACATCATTTTGTAGGAGGGAATCAGCGGTGCGCCGCAAGACTAGAAGGTGTTTCTTTTGCGGGAGAGAGGGACATTTTGTTGGGGGGTGTCCATCCCGGACCTCTTTGAACCAAGGAGTTAACCTGGGAGTGTGTATTTCGTCCCCAAATCCCTCTCAGTTTCTCGTGCCTGCGGAGGTGGTGATTGGTACTAGAACTGAGAGGATTTCTGTTTTTCTTGATAGTGGGTCCGGGGCTAATCTGGTGGACGCTCGGTTTGCCCAGGTGCATGGTATGCAACTGAGTGTATTGGCCAAACCGGTCCCTATACTCTCTATTGATTCTAGACCTCTTGGTCAAGGTAGCTTGGTACAAGCTGTTCATAACATAGATCTTCGAGTAGGGGCAATTCATAAAGAGCAATTGTCTTGTTATGTGTTGGAGGGTCTGCCTGCTCCTATTGTGTTGGGACTTCCTTGGTTGGCTAAACATAACCCAGTGATTGATTGGCAATCCAGAAAGATAAGCCAGTGGGGTGAATTTTGCAAGAATAACTGCATGAGCACGGTCATCGGTGTGGTTGTGCCTAGGACTTTGCCTCCTTTTCTGGAGGACTTTTGGGAGAAGTTCTCAGAGGAGGGGTGTAAAGAGTTACCTCCTCATCGCACATATGACTTCTCAATAAAGTCGCTTCCTGATGCCTTATCTTGTACTTTCCCAGGGGTCGGGAAGACGGATGATCCGGTTCCTATTCCTCAGGAGGGAGTTGTAGTGTCAGCTGTATGCTCTGAGCTTGAGGGGGAGGTATTGGGGGCTCAGGGGGACGCCCCTGTGGGACTTCCAGGGAGACTGATAGTTCCAGATCGCTTAAGACTGAAGGTTACGGAGAACCCTTACATACGGATGGCTGATAGGAGGAGAATTTCTGGTCTAGATCTGAAGGTGAACGATCTGGTTTGGTTGTCTACCAGGAATATAAAACTTAAAGTTCCCTCCTGGAGGTTGGGTCCCAGATTCATCGGGCCATACAGGATCAGTTCCATAATTAATCCTGTGGCATTTCGTCTGGACCTCCCTCCTACGTTTAAAATTCATAATGTGTTTCACAAGTCATTACTTAAAAAGTATATGGCACCAGTCATACCGTCACCTCTACCTCCTCCTTCAGTGGTAGTCAATGATAACGTGGAAGTTCATTGGAGGGGGTATGGTCCTGAGGAGAGGACGTGGGTCCCTGCGTCTGATGATAACGCAGATCGATTGGTTCGGACCTTTCACACAATTTACCCGGACAGACCTGGTCATGAGGGTCCGGAGGCCCCTCGTAGAAGGGGGGGTACTGTCATGGGTGCATCGCCACGAAGATCGTCGCGATTGCACATTCTGACTTCTCACAGCTGAGCTGCTGTTTCTTTGTGTTTGGTAATGAGAGAGTTAATTTTACCTAGCTCTTTGCTAAGACTAGGTCCAGCCTCGCCCGGCTGCTTTGGATTATGTTCTAATTAGTTTCCTTTATATTCCTGCCAGTCTGGGTGTTGGAGGCCGGTGAAAGCATTCATATAGTTTAGCAGACTGGAGCGGTTCTGAGAATACTTAAGCTAAGAGCTCCTTAGTTGTTTTTACTCTTATAGCTTATAGTTTATCTCTGAGACCTTAGGTGTTCCTACTATGTGTGAGTGTTGTATGTAAGACTTTATTTACTTTATTTCTTGTCTTTCTTGTATGTCTTTCTGTTCATTAACCGTTACTTGGTCATTCCCTTTGGTGGTATTCAGGGTCCTTCTTAGGACTAGATACAGTTGGCAGGGATTGATAGGAGACAGGGTTTACGCTGGTGGCCTGGACCTCTGTACCTTTAACAGTACCTCCAGGTTGAGGGATTAGTTAGGACCCCAGTTAGGGTCAGCTTAGACCCCGGTCACCCTCTAGCCGGAGACAGCGTATAACGGATTCCGTTTTGACCCACTGGACTTTCTGTCAGGTAAATCTATGTTATCATATAGCTATGCGCATGTTATATAGTATGTTGCCCTTTTGATATAGATTATTGTCATCACATATATATATCTGCTATACAGCGTGACAGGGGCATATTTCTGCATGAAGGGGTTCATGATGGGGCATATATCTACATGATGGGGATCATGATGGGGCATATTTTTACATGAAGGGGATCATGATGGGGCATATTTCTGCATGACGGGGATCATGATGGGGCATATTTCTGCATGAAAGAGATCATGATGGGGCATTTCTACATGAAGGTGATCATGATGGGGCATTTACTACAAGAAGGGGATCATGATGGGGCATATTACTACAAGAAGGGGACAATGATGAGCATATTTCTGCATGAAGGGGATCATGATGGGGCATTTGGCACATGTTGGCACTTCGTCATAAATAATTGGGTTTTAGTTTGCAGTTTGGGCACTCGGTCTCAGAAGGTTCGCCATCACTGCCTAGGGGATAGGTTGTGTCTAGTGATGAGCAACATGACGGTAATACTCTTTACTCACCCGAGCATAACTGTACTCGCGGTACTCGGCGAGCAACGAGCATTTCCGTGTTAGCTCGGCGGGACTTCTGGTGCATGCCCTGCATTTTTGGCGTCTTTAGAGCACAATCAACATGCAGAGATTGTCTGACACGCATTGTATTCTTTGTGTGTGGTTAGTGTTGAGCGATATTGCTCGATATCTAAAAATATCGTATCGAAATTGTATCGCCGATAGCACTAAATATCGTCAATATCCGATTCTGATTGCGGAAGTCCAATGTAAGTCTATGGGAACAAAATATCGCAACTAAAAAAAACCTTTATTTCCTTGTAAACACTAAATATACACACATAGAATACATATATATATATATATATACATGTCATTGTGACATATATATATATACATATATGTATAGTTTATACACTTCTACATAGTAAAATATCCTCTGATTCAATTGCCGGGTAAAGCCGGCTTCTGTGAAAAGACAGAAGCACCCGACATGAAATGACACTTGGTGTACATAGGGTTAACCATGTCTTTTCATGTCGTTTGCAATCTGATTTGCAACAAACAATTACATCAGTCTATGTGTGCAAAATTTCACACCTGTAGGGGTTAATTAAAGGTGTAAATTCGTTGTAAAAAAAACGGACTTTTTTGCTACGAATTTACACCTTTAATTAACCCCTACAGGTGTGAAATTTTACACACATAGACTGATGTAATTGTTTGTGCAAATCAGATATCAAACTACATGAAAAGACATGGTTAACTCTATGTAAACCAAGTGTCATTTCATGTCGGGTTCTGCATTTTCACAAAAGCCGGCAATTGAATTAGCGGCTATTATACTATGTAGAAGTGTATGAACTATAAATATAAATATATATATATATGTGTCACAAATTTAATGACATGTATATATATATATGAGGTGTAAAATTGCTGAAAAAAAATGCGTGGGCTCCCGCCCTATTTTCGCAACCAGACAGACAAAGCCAGTGAGTGGGGGCAGATAATAATAGCCCAGAGAGGGACCATTATTTTTGCCCCCCCCCGGCTACTAACATCTGCCCCCAGACACCCCAGAAAGGGCAAATCTCTAATTAGATTTGCCCTTTCTGGCACTTTGCCCGTCTATTCCCATTGCCCTGTAGCGGTGGCGAATGGGTTAATAAGGGGTTAAAATGACCTTGCAATTGAAAGGTCACTTTAAGCCAGGTTAATAATTGAGAGCTGTCAATTAGACAACTATCAATTATTAATCCTATTGTATGAAAGAAAAATCAAACACACACACTTTAATAAAAAAGAAGTTTAATGAAATAATCACACAGTTTTTGACCATATTTTATTTTCCTGCTAAAACCATTTCCTGTAATAAAAATAAAATAATAAAGCAAAATTATTCTTACCAATCCGATGTACAGTCAGGTCCCACGGTGTAATCCTTCAGAAAGGGTTAATGTTTACTGCAGGGACCGCAGCTAATGCTGCAGCCTCACAGTAAACCCCCAAATGAATGAGTTCCTCTCCTGGCTGACAGGAGAGGAAGTGGAAAGCTTAATTGATTGCTTTCCACTTTCACTTCAGGTCAGCCAGGGACACAATCAGTGACGTCAGAGGGAACTGGTTAACAAAAATAGGGGATCCCCTCGAAAAAAATTGGCGTGGGGTCCCCCTATTTTTGTTAACCAGCCAGATGAAGCAGACCGCTGAGGCCTGGATTTTCAGGCTGTTAAGGAGCCAAGATCCATGGACCTTGCCAGCCTGATAATACCAGGCCACAGCAGTCTGCATATCTTGGCTGATTAACAAAAATAGGGGATCCCCTCGAAAAAAATTGGCGTGGGGTCCCCCCTATTTTTGTTAACCAGCCAGATGAAGCAGACCGCTGAGGCCTGGTTTTTCAGGCTGGTAAGGATCCAATATCCATGGACCTTGCAAGCCTGATAATACCAGGCCACAGCAGTCTGCTTAGCTTGGCTGGTTAACAAAAATAGGGGATCCCCTCGAAAAAAAAACGGCGTAGGGGTCCCCCTATTTTTGTTAACCAGCCAAGTAAAATGCAGACTGCTGCGGCCTGGTATTAAAAGACTGTCAAGGCCCATGGATTTTGGCCCTCAACAGCCTGATAATACCAGGCTACAGCAGCCCCACATTTGGCGCATCAAAAGATGTGCCAATTGTGGCACTTTACCCGGCTCTTCCCACTTGCCCTGTAGCGGTGGCAAGCGGGGTAATAAGGGGTTAATGTCACCGTTGATTGCACGGTGACAATAAGCCCGGTTAATAATGGAGAGGCGTCAATAAGACACCGATCCATTATTAATCCCAAAGTTATTAAATGCATAAAAAAAAGACAAAGCAAGAAAAAAGTCTTTTAATGAAATAAAAGAGACAACACAGTTTTCATTTCTTTTATTACTCTCTCATTCCTGCGACGCCATCGATCTCCTGTAAAAAAAGAAAAAAAACAAACCAACAGTATACCACCTGTCCGACGCAGTCCATAACGACAGTCCCACGACGATCCAGCTCTGCTACATCGCAATGACAGGCAGAGCCTGTCATCCCGGCGCAGCACAGCTGATTACCTGCTTCCCCGGCGGTGACGTCATCGGACTGACTGCTTTACGGCCGGGATTACCCAGCAGTCACTGCAGTTATCCGGAGAAACTGCATGTGACCGCCGGGGAGAAGAGGATGGCGGCCATGAAGCAGTCCAGGCCGTGACCGCCGGAGATCTTCTGCCAGGTAAGTGCCGCTGACTCCTGACAGACCCGACCGACGGACACTGACAGTGACAGACCCGACCGACGGACACAGACAGTGACAGTGACAAATCCGATTCCGGTATTCGATATGACGAAAATATCGAAACGAATTATCGAAAGGCCGATAGAGCTAATATCGGCTGATAGCCGATATTTGCATTATCGTATCGCTCAACACTAGTTGTGGTATTACAGTGATTGGCTGGCCGCACAGCGTCATCAGGTGTATAAGATACCTGGCACCGCCATGCTCGGCTCAGTCTGCTCCGGGATTAGCGAGTGTAGGGAGAGCTGCTGCCGAGATAGGATCAGATTTGGGGTCTAGAAGGTAGTGTATGTGTACTATCAAAGAATGCACAAATCCAGCTTAATCAACAGTCCTTCTAAGAACTAATTACGGCGTATATAGATTGCAGTGCTAGGTAGGCAGGAAGTGTATGTGTATCTCAGTAGCAGACAGGCATTCTATGTGGCATACTTAATTGCATACATCAAGAGGGTCTATTCCATTATTGTCTGCTGCTGCTGCTGCCTACTGTCTCAGTGGGCGCAATTTTTTTTGGCATCTTAATCCTGATTATTTTTTTCCAAAGCAATCCAGAACCCCTTTTTTTCTCTAATTGGTAAGTGGGGATGGAATTTATTAGATTCACATGGAGTATTATTACTTTCTAGGGACAAAATTTGGAGGGCACATGCACAGGAAATTAATATTTTCTAGGGGGCAATTTTACCATCTGGAGAGCATAAAGGAGGCATTATTACGATGTAAGGGGCACAGTGTTGGCATTACTATGTGGGGCAGTAAGAGGAGCTCTGTTTTTGTACCACACAGCAGGTGCAGTAATAGGGACACATATGGCAGCAGCAGCTTAGTATTGGAGTATCAGCAGGATGAAGAGTTTGTGCAGGTTGGGAATACATTTGCACATGGAAACACAAAAAGCAATGGGATGAAACTGAAAGGGAGAAGATACAGATTAGATATTAGAAAAAACTTTTTGACAGTGAGGATGATCAATGAGTGGAGCAGGCGGCCACGAGAGGTGGTGAGTACTCCTTCAATGGAAGTCTTCACACAGAAGCTGGACAGACATCTGTCTGAGATGGTTTAGTGAATCCTGCATTGCTGCATTGAGCAGGGGGTTGGACACGATGACCCTGGAACTCCCTTCCAACTCTAATATTCTAGGATTTTATGTTTCTACATGTGATCGGTGCTGGAAATGTGAGAAGTCAGATGTGTCTTTGTTGTAATCTCTGCAGACGAGTCCTGGCTGGAGAAGTCGACATGTCGGTCTGGGCCAGATGGAAAAGACTGGATAAATGAATGACTCCACCAGAAGGAGCGTCAGCTGAAAGTCACTATCTGTAACTGTACTGTGCTCTCTATATGTTCTGAAGGACTGGTATTTACGTACCACTATATGTCACCATATGGCAGTAATATCAGTCCTGGTCTTTGTATAGAGATTTATTTTCAGTGCGGTCATCTCCTGAGGTTACCCTATACCACCGTAGCTATAATTATTACTACCTGGTTAGGGCCACAGGCGGACACAGACAGAAAAGGGCCCATGTGCAAGAACAATATATGTGCCCTTTGTAGCTCAAGAGCTCCTAAAAATGCAAAATTGCACTTTTTTTGGAGGTAGAAATGGGCCCCCTTACCTCTTGCGTCCATGTGAGGCCGCGCAGGTTGCACCAATGATATGTCCGCATGTTAGGGGCCCACTCAGATGCTTCCCCCTCCCCCCGAGCTGAACCCCTAGCTACGCCTCTGGCACAGAGTGAACAAAGCTGAGAAGAATGTTGCGCAAAAGGAAAGTGGAAAGAAAAGGACTTAAGGGGAGAAAAGTGCTCAATTCAACAAAATTATAACTAGCTGGCTTTCATTTTGCTAAATATGCACATAGCAAATTACAAAAAATTCTGATTCAGTAATCAATGAGTCAAAAAATTTAAAATTTAGAATTCTGAGAAAAAGACTTATTCCATATCCATAAGTAGTGCTTGGGCCTACTACTTCTCTCTGCATTTACAGTACATGTCCTGTGTCATGTCCCACGACTTGGGAATCATATAGTGTTGTATTGTCATTGTGTTATTGCTGTTACACTGCTATGCAATCTGGTTTGCTTGTTAGAAGCTTGTCATGTCTCTCTCCCTGTAGCCCAGCTGTGATGTCAGTAACACCTCTGTTCTTCCAGTGAGTTAGTGTTTGTCAGCCATATTCATCTGCGGATCGTCTTTATACATCTCTGTTTCAGAATTGTCTTTTTACCTACTGCAATTGCTTAATACAAGAGTTCAGCTTGACAATAAAACTTCTGGAACCTTCATACATGCCTCTGCAGTCGAGTTAAGCTATCTGATGACATTCTTGAGTACTGGTTCATACAGATATCCATAGAAACATTGTCTTCTGAGCCCCATGCTTGCCGCCTAGTTATGGAGTCAGAATATGCTATGTAACTAAACTTTGTTGTGCCAAAAGTATATTTTAATCAACAGATCTTGAAATAGTAATAACTTCCACAATTGGATGTGTTTAAAAAAATAGTAGATAAAGAAATACCAGCTCACCCACACCCTGGGACACTGATGGCGAACCTATGGCACGCGTGCCAGAGAGGGCACGCAGAGTCCTCTCAGTTGGCACGCGGCCTTACCTCATCTTTGTACTGCAGCTTCCTCTCACACATTGAGCGGCGCGGCCGCGCCCCTCAATATGTGAGAGAACGGAAGCTGCCGCTGCAAGGAGAGGTGAGTGTGGCCACTGTGCCAGTGAAGCTGCTGTGGTGTGTGTGTTGTGAGTGTGTGTGTGTCTGTGGTGAGTGTGGCCACTGTGGTGTGTGTGTGTCAATTATGGGGAGAGGGCCAATGATGGCGGTGATAGGGAGAGGGCCAACGATGGCGGTGATAGGGAGAGGGCCAATGATGGCGGTGATGGGGAGATGGCCAATGATGGCGGTGATGGGGAGATGGCCAATGATGGGGAGAGGGCCAATGAAGGGAGTGATGGGGAGAGGGCCAGTGATGGGGAGAGGGCCAATGATGGGAGTGATGGGGAGATGGCCACTTATAGGGAGAGGGCCAATGAAGGGAGTGATGGAAAGTGGGCCAATGATGGGAGTGATGGGGAGAGGGCCAATGAAGGGAGTGATGGGGAGAGGGACAATGATGGGAGTGATGGGGAGAGGGCCAGTGATGGGGAGAGGGCCAATTATGGGAGTGATGAAGAGGAGGAAATGATGGAGGTGGTGGAATGGGCAATTTCTACATGAAGGGGATCATGATGGGGCATATTTCTGCATGAAGGGGATCATGATGGGGCATATTACTACAAGAAGGGGATCATGATGGGGCATGTTACTACAAGAAAGGGACAATTATGGGGCATATTTCTCCATGAAGGGGATCATGATGGGGCATATTGCTGCATGAAGGGGATCATGATGGGGCATATTTCTACATGAAAGGGATCATGATGGGGCCTATTTCTGCATAAAGGGGATCATGATGGGGCATATTTCTGCATGAAGTGAATCATGATGGGGCATTTCTACATGAAGGGGGTCATGATGGGGCATATTACTACAAGAAGGGGATCATGATGGGGCATATTACTACAAGAAGGGGACAATGATGGGGCATATTTATGCATAAAGGGGATCATGATGGGGCATATTTCTGCATGAAGGGGATCATGATGGGGCATATTTCTGCATGAAACGGACAATAATGGGGCATATTTCTGCATGAAGAGGATCATGATGGGGCATATTTCTGCATGAAGGGGATCATGATGGGGCATATTTCTACATGAAGGAAATCATGATGAGGCATATTTTTGCATGAAGGGGATCATGATGGGGCATATTTCTACATGAAGGGGATCATGATGGGGCATATTTCTGCATGAAGGCTATCATGATGGGGCATTTCTACATGAAGGGAGTCATGATGGGCATATTACTACAAGAAGGGGATCATGATGGGGCATATTAGTACAAGAAGGGGACAATGATGGGGCATATTTATGCATGAAGGTGATCATGATGGGGCATTTCTACATGAAGGGGATCATGATGGGGCATATTACTACAAGAAGGGGATCATGATGGGGCATATTACTACAAGAAGGTGACAATGATGGGGCATATTTCTGCATGAAGAGGATTATGATGGGGCATATATATACTGTAGAATTTTTTGAGAGTGTCTTATAGAATTTTTTTTACACCATTTTGCTGCCCAAAAAATATTTAGCTGCCCAAAAAATATTTAGCTACAGGGCAGATATTTTACACTGGGTTTTTGTCCACCACACGGATCGCATATCCTTGCGCTCAAAATTTTGCCATTTCAGACCTCCATAGGGTATGTTTCCACGGTCAGGATTGGCTCAGTATTTGCTCAAGATTTTAGGTCAGTAAATTCTTCACAAAATATGCATCTGAGGTCACTGGCAGGTCACCTGCGTTTTTGATGTGTTTTTTATGCGTTTTCCTTGTCCAACGTTTTTCTTGTCACTTGAAATAAAGCTAATTGAAAGTTGCCTTATGGGAAGGAAAAAAAAATTATTTCCTGTTTGCCAATACCTATTTTGCTGCAATGGGTCCAATTCTGAACGATAAGGAAATCTAGTTAGATTATACCCACCCGAGGGTCCGGTCCGGTCCGATGGGTGTCGCAGGTTTGGTGTCGGTGCCTACCATCTTCATGCGATGACGTCCTCCTCTCTAACCGTTCCCGGTGCCTGGGAACTGCAGTAGTTTGCTGTGCCCTCAACAGGGCAGAGCAGTACGCCAGCGCAGGACCCGCGACAGAAGCAAGGAGGAGGACGTCATCGCTAGAAGATGGGAGGCGCCGACCCAGACCTGCGACGTACATCGGACTGGACCGCATTTGACCGCCCCCCCGGTGAGTAAATTATAACTTTTCGCATCTTTCAGGTTACATCAGGGGCTTATGTACAGCATTATAGAATACTGTAGATAAGCACGTAATGGCTGTGGCCGTATCTTATATAGATAAAGGAGGTGACAGATTGGCTTTAAATAAAGTGGTGTGGGTTACCCCGTATTTTTGTCAACCAGCCAGATGAAGCAGACTACTGAGGCCTGGTATTTAAGGCTGTTAAGGATCCAATATCCATGAACCTTGCAAGCCTTATAATACCAGGCCACAGCAGTCTGCTTATCTTGGTTGGTTATCAAAAATAGGGATCCCCTCGAAAAAAAAAAATGGCGTGGGGTCCCCCATATTTTTGTTAACCAGCCAGATGAAGCAGACTACTGAGGCCTGGTATTTAAAGCTGTTAAGGATCCAATATCCATGACCTTGCAAGCCTGATAATACCAGGCCACAGCAGTCTGCTTACCTTGGTTGGTTAGCAAAAAGAGGGGATCCCCTCGAAAAAAAAATGGCGTGGGGTCCCCCTAATTTTATTAACCAGCCAAGTAAAAAGCTGACTGCTGCAGCCTGGTATTAAAAGACTGTCAAGGCCCATGAATTTTGGCCCTCAACAGCCTAAAAATACCAGCCTGCAGCAGCCCCACAATTGTGGCACTTTACCCGGCTCTTCCCACTGCCCTGTAGCGGTGGCAAGTGAGGTAATAAGGGGTTAATGTCACCTTTGATTGAACGGGGACTTTAAGCCTGGTTAATAATGGAGAGGCATCAATAAGACACCGATCCATTATTAATCATAAAGTTTGTAAATGTTTAAAAAAAGACACAGCCAGAATAAAGTCTTTTAGTTAAATAATACACAACACAGTTTTACAAATTTTTTATTGCACTCTCATTCCTGCGAAGCCATCGATCTCCTGTAAAAAAAATAAAATAACAACCAACACAAATACTCCCTGTCCGACGTAGTCCAAAATAACAAATGTCCCACGCCGAATTCAGCTCTGCTACATCTGGATGCCAGGCTCAGCCTGACATCCAGACACAGCAGAGCTGCTTACTAGAGGAGATTCCCGCGGTCACATCAAATGGATTTCTCACGGCTACTGATCGCGAGAGTACAGCTGGCCGGAGATTACCCAGTCCCCGGCAGCCACGTGCACAGGAACTTATCGCGATAAGCTGGCCGTGAGAAATCCATTCACGTGACCACTGGGGAATCTCTGCCGGTAAGCAGCCCCGACACTCTGCACTCTCTCTCCGGAAGTTTCTGTGTCATGTACTTCCTTTGTGACACAGGAACTCATCATATGTTAATTAGTAGACATGCGTAGTAAGCTGCATTAACGCAGTTACTACGCATGTGACTAATCATTAGATGCGGTTTTCCGCATCTAATGATTGTCTATGTGAACTTTACGTTGCGGTGACGGAGCGTCGCCGCAAGGGAAAAGGACATGCTGCGCTCTGAAAAGACGCGCCGCATGTCCGTTAACGCAGGTCTGCCGCTTGCGTGTTGTAACGCATATTGGAGACAGGATTTCATGAAATCCCCTCCACTATGCTGTAACATCTGGACGCTGCGTGTTTGACGCTGCGGCTGTACGCAGCGTCAAACACGCAGCGTTTCCTGACCGTGGAAACATTCCCATAGAATTTTTTTTGTTGTGTCATATCCTACCTATTGACAAACACAATTTTGCTGGCCAAAAATACAGGGCTGATATTTTAAAGTGGGCTCGCTTCGTCAGACGCCTGATCTATCAGTGTGTTAAAAATTGTGGCATTTCAGGGCTACATTCCCCTTATTTGCTGTGTCTTACCGTATTTGTATACACTATTTTGGGGGAAAAAAAAAGGCCACATATTGAACAGTGCATTATCTGTTTCAGATGCCTATTTATCTGTGTGCTAAAAATTGTGGCATTTTAGGGCTACATTCCCCTTTTTTTGCTGTGTCTTACTCTATTTCTATACACTATTTTGGTGGATAAAATTTACAGATACAGGCCACATACTGTGGAATTTCCATAACACGCCTCATGTATTTGTGGTCTACAAATTGTGGCATTTGAGGGCTCCATTCAACTGTTTTTGCTGTGTGTTAACCTAGTTCTAAACACTATTTTGCTGTCAAAAACAAAAATACAGGCCACATATTGCACAATTTAGTATCTCTGTAAAAATACTTCTGTTTGAAATTGCTATGGCTGCTTCATGACTGTGTCTTAAATGCACCAAATACTACCACCAAGATCATCTTCTGCCTGAGGCAGTTACTGTGCATATAGAAAGTCAGAGGAGCAGAGGGTGAACTCTTGGGCTGTGTAGTACTCTGTCTCTGGATTACGAAGTCGAAATCTTTAAGATTAAATCATGACTGGAAGAGCCAGAGCAAGAGCACGTGGAAGAGCATGGTGCCAGGACTTGCAACTACCATAGCCTGGTGTTCATGGGCGGACAATGCTCCTGACAATCCATCACCTACTAATACTGAACTTGTTGGATGAGGACATCAAAAAAGGTGCCTATGCAGTTTCTAGAACAGAAGCTAGAGATTGTGACACTTCGTCTGGATTTCAAGATGTGTCAATTGGAGAGCGTGGTGGTTGTAGATGTGACTTCTATGATATGGGTGTATCTGTGACTAGACAATCCATCCAACTTGTTATTGAATCAAAGTCTGGTTTTTCTCGCAACTCTATTTAGCTGGGCACAAACTATGTCAAATTAATAGCTAGTCCCAAGTGGATCTTGTCACAGTGCCTTGTTGACTACAGTCCCCAGATGTTATCTAGATCCTTAATGTCACATCTACTTTACCAGCATGATGAATTAATAGGAAAAGCACATGGTTTTTATAGAGATGTTCTTTTCCAAAGAAACTAAATAAGATCAATGAGGTGTTTAGCCGCACCCGAAATGTAGAAATAGTAAAGATTACAATGACTTTCACCAATGAGTTACCACACACTTCACCAACTTGCTTTCACTTTTACAACATTATATTCCGAAGCCTTGAAGAAGATGATGAATATATTATTATTTGAAGCAAATAGGTATTAATAATTATTGTGACGCTACCCACGGCTGCGAGGCGTTGGGACATGGCATAGCTTGCCTAACTAGCCAATGCTCCCACTCCGCCAGTCCACGATGACGTGAGGCATGCGTCCCAGATGGTAAGAGAATGTGGACCCACTGGACCACGGAGGGAGACCAGGGCCTGCCCGGACTAGGGAAGGGCAGCGACCGGGATCCGTGGCAGCTGAGCATGTGGGCAAGATGGCGACCTGCAGGACTAGACAACACCGCACAACTTCAGGTATGAAGACACATAAAGTTTACTTAAAGACACACACAGTACATAAAAAGAACATAATGCCGAGCTCCCGATTCCGCACATCAGAGAAGGGTACACGTCTCAGGATCACAGACGAATGCAGGAGGACATCACGAGTAGATGCAGTCCAGGGTTATCTGGCACGGGCATACTTGGGCGGTCTCTCTCTCAGGCCTCAGGCGTAGCACAGGCTCAGCAGGAGAACATCAGACACCGACCTCAGACAGACTTCAGACGATGGCGGGGTCATCACGGGTAGATGCAGTCCAGGATCATCTGGCACAGGCATACTAGTATGGCCTCTCTCTCAGGCCTCAGGCATAGCACAGGCTCAGCAGGAGAACATCAGACACCGGCCCAGGACGAACGTCAGACGATGGCGGGGTCATCACGGGTTGATGCAGTCCAGGGTCATCTGGTACGGGCATACTAGGACGGCCTCTCTCTCAGGCATCAGGCGTAGCGCAGGCTCAGCAGGAGAACATCAGACACTGACCCAGGACAGACGTCATCACAGGGTAGACCACGGAGGAACCGGCAGGACATCGGGACATCAGAAACACGGACTGGATCTCAGGTACTCAGGACCTCACACAGGACATCAGGAACACGGATTGGATCTCAGGGACACAGGAACACGGACAGGATATCAGGAACACGGAATGGATCTCAGGGACACAGGAACACGGACAGGAAGTCAGGAACACGGATTGGATCTCAGGAACACGGACAGGATCTCAGGAACACGGATTGGATCTCAGGGACACAGGAACACGGACAGGATATCAGGAACACAGAATGGAACTCAGGAACACGGACTGAAACTCAGGAACACGGACTGGAACTCAGGAACACGGACTGGAACTCAGGAACACGGACAGAACATCAGAAATATGGACTGGAACTCAGGAACATCAGAATACTGGCATCGGACTCCGGACATCTGGAAACGATCGGCAGGCTCCGGACATCTGGCAACGATCGACAGGCTCCGGACATCTGGCAACGATCGGCAGGCTCCGGACATCAGGCAGGCTCCGGACATCTGGCAACGATTGGCAGGCTCCGGACATCAGGCAGGCTCCGGACATCTGGAAGTGGTCATCGGACATCAGGCCATAGTCATCAGGCATCAGACATCTGGCAGCGACCTGAAAAGGAACCCCAGCGGTCTGGTGCAAGCCCCGCCAGGCTCAACGGGAGCTGGCCGGGAATTGCACAGAAGCTGAGCACAGAGTAACAGAAACTCAGCACACACACCGGACTCCTCCTTCCAAGATGAACTCAGGTTATATAGCAAAGAATCACAGTCACTGGCACAGGGTTCAGGACACAGAAGGACTTCAGGAACATAACACCAGGACACAGTTCAGACAGTCAGGTACAGGATAGATCCAGGATCAGGGATTCAAGGAACAAGACACAGCAGGAACAGGCCTGGATATGCAGCCTCCAGGAAGGGCGATCTGGGTACTCAGCCCCCAGCATAGGCGGAAACACAAGACACAGTTCAGACATTCAGGTACCGGGATAGATCCAAGATCAGGGATTCAGGGAACAAGGCACAGCAGGAACAGGCCTGGATATGCAGCCTCCAGGAAGGGCGATCTGGGTACTCAGCCCCCAGCATAGGCGGAAACACAAGACACAGTTCAGACATTCAGGTACCGGGATAGATCCAGGATCAGGGATTCAGGGAACAAGACACAGCAGGAACAGGCCTGGATATGCAGCCTCCAGGAAGGGCGATCTGGGTACTCAGCCCCCAGCATAGGCGGAAACACAAGACAGGACAAAGGGAATCAGCTCTCCAGAACTGATCGCACTCAGAGCAGGAGCTGAACACACAAACACACACGGCTAGGTTCAGGAACTCAATGCAGACTCAATGCAAAGCTCTGGCAACGCCCCACAGGGCTGGGGAACTTTATATATGAGCTGCTTTACAGCGATAGGCTGGAGCAGCAATTCTAGTGCACACCCAATCCTCATAAAAGCAGGACAGGTGTGGGCCACGCCCCCTATGCAGAGCCAGACACAACTCAGCACAGCAGGAGACCTGACAGTGGCTGCTGCCACACACGTAGTAAGTCATGCACCACTGCAGAGGACTTTACAACCTACGGGTGGCTTCTACAGCAGGCCAGGGACCGCACATGCGGGTGGTCATGCAACGCAGCGGAGACACTCACGCAAGTACGGCTACGCAGCAGAGCTGGGAACTGAGCAGCATCCATACAGGTAACAGACAACAGTATCCCAGCTGGTTAGGGGGAAAGGAGCAAAAGGGTTAAAGCAAAGACATGCAAAGTAACGCTGGAAAACAAAGTACAGATAATACCAGCGTTACAATTATCAGTCACTTAAATGATGTTACAGAAGTCAGAACATACACAACCTCTCTGTGTGGCAATGATCTACCACCGAAATTTGGAAGTATGAGACTAGTATCATCTTTTGGATTGATGTGAGCCACAAAGTCCTTCAAAGTGAAACTGTTCTGGATGTAATGTACAATTTGCTCTTGAAAATTATAACATGCCTTCTCTGATGTTTGCATTAAAGAACTGGTTGGCCAGATATGTACGGACTCAGGAAGACCGGGCTGTGGGTATCTCTGCTTCGCCGGGTCTGTAACTGTCAAGGCTGCGTCCCCTGTTTCCCGGAGGAAGGAATAGGGGAACGGAATTATAAACTATTGTCCTTATCAAATTGCCCTTTGGCATGCTGACCCCAGCACTTGTATAGGGGATTTTCCATCATATACTATGGCCACTCAGAAGGCTCTTTTTAGATTGGAATGGTATTTATAAACACTGTTACTGGTTTCAGCTGCAGAGCTCCCCCTTTAACCCCTTCATGACCCAGCCTATTTTGACTTTAACCCCTCTCTGACATTAGACGTACTATCCTGTCCATAAAACCCGTGACAATCTGACCATGGACGGGATAGTACGTCATAGGCGATCAGCTGCGCTCCTGGAGGGAGCGCAGCTAATCGCCGCCGGGTGTCAGCTGATTATCACAGCTGACACCCGTGACTGTGTGTCAGGAGCGGTCACGGACCGCTCCCGGAACATTAACCCCTTGCACACCGCGATCAAACATGAGACCCTCAGATGTGATCGCGCTGTTCTGAGGGCTTCCTCCCTCCCAGGACCCGGATTCAAGATGGCGCCGGGGTCCTGGAGGGAGGTGGCTTCCTCAGTGCCTGCTGAGAGCAGGCACTGAGAAGCCTGCTGCACTGCCTGAGCGATCGCTGGTGTGACAGAGTGCTGTGCACACTGTCACACCAGCGATCTGATAAAATACAGTGATGTCCCACCCTGGGACAAACTAAAAAAGTTAAAAAAATAAAAATAAACATGTTTTTAAAAAAAATCCAAAATAATAAAAAAAAAAAAAATATTCCCCAATAAATTCATTTCTTCCTGTAAATAAAAAAACCAAAACAATAAAAGTACACATATTTGGTATCGCCGCGTCCGTAACGACCCCCCCTATAAAACTGTCCCACTAGTTAACCCCTTTAGTGAACCCCTTAAAAAAAAAAAAAACAAAGCAAAAAATCAATGCTTTATCATCATACTGCCGAACAAAAATTGGAATAACACGTGATCATAAAGACCGATATAAATAAACATGGTACCGCTGAAAACGTCATCTTGTCCCGCAAAAAACAAGCCACCATACAGCATCATCAGCGAAAAAATAAAAAAGTTATAGCTCGCAGAATAAAGCGATGCTAAAATAATTATTTTTTATATAAAATTGTTTTTATTCTATAAAAGCGCCAAAACATAAAAAAATGATATAAATGAGGTATCGCCATAATCGTACTGACCCAAAGAATAAAACTGCTTTATCAATTTTACCACACGCGGAACAATAAAAACGCCTCCCCAAAAAGAAATTCATGAATTGCTGATTTTTGTTCATTCTAACCTCCCAAAAATCGAAATAAAAAGCGATCAAAAAATGTCACGTGCTCAAATATGGTACCAATAAAAACGTCAACTCGTACCGCAAAAAATAAGACCTCACATGACTCTGTGGGCCAAAATATGCAAAAATTATAGCTCTCAAAATGTGGCGATGCAAAAAACTATTTTTGCAATAAAAAGCGTCTTTTAGCGTGACAGCTGCCAATCATGAAAACCCGCTATAAATAGTAAATTAAACCCCCCTTTATCACCCCATTAGTTAGGGAAAAGTAATAAAATAAAAAAATGTATTTATTTCAATTTTCCCATTAGGGTTAGGGTTAGGGTTGCGGCTAAAGTTAGGGTTAGGGTTGGCGCTAAAGTTAGGATTAGGGTTAGGGTTGGGATTAGGGGTGTGTTAGGGTTAGGTTTGTGGTTAGGGTTAGGACTAGGGTTAGGGGTGTGTTGGGGTTAGGGTTGGAGTTAGAATTGGGGGGTTTCCGCTGTTTAGGCACATCAGGGGCTCTCCAAATGTGACATGGCGTCTGATCTCAATTCCAGCCAATTCTGCGTTGAAAAAGTCAAACGGTGCTCTTTCACTTCTGAGCTCTGCCATGCGTCCAAACAGTAGTTTATCCCCACATATGGGGTATCAGCGTACTCTGGACCCCAAGAGTTATTGTGCAATTTGTCCTATTTCTTCTGTTACCCTTGGGAAAATAAAAAACTGGGGGCGAAAACATCATTTTTGTACAAAAAAAATTATTTTTTTGTTTTTACGGCTGTACATTATAAACTTCTGTGAAGCACTTGGGGCTTCATAGCGCTCACCACACATCTAGATAAGTTCCTTGTGGGGTCTATTTTCCAAAATGGGGTCACTTGTTGGGGATTTCCACTGTTTAGGCGCATCAGGGGCTCTCCAAATGCGACATGACGCCCCAGACCATTCCATCAAAGTCTGCAATCCAAAACGTCACTACTTCCCTTCCGAGCCCCAACGTGTACCCATACAGTAGTTTTCTCCCACATATTGGGTATCAGCGTACTCAGGACAAATTGGACAACAACTTTTGGGGTCCAATTTCTCCTGTTACCCTTGTAAAAATAAAATATTGGGGCGAAAAAATCATTTTTGCAAAAAAAAAGATTTTTTATTTTTACTGCTGTGCGTTATAAACTTCTGTGAAGCACTTCGGGGTTCAAAGTGCTCACCACACATCTAGATAAGTTCCTTGTGGGGTCTATTTGCCAAAATGGGGTCACTTGGTGGGGTGTTTCCACTGTTTAGGTGCATCAGGGGCTCTCCAAATGTGACATGACGCCCCCAGACCATTCCATCAAAGTCTGCAATCCAAAACGTCACTACTTCCCTTCCGAGCCCCGACGTGTGCCCATACAGTAGTTTTCGCCCACATATTGGGTATCAGCGTACTCAGGACAAATTGGACAACAACTTTTGGGTTCCAATTTCTTCTGTTACCATTGTGAAAATAAAATATTGGGGGTGAAAAAAATCTTTTTTGTAAAAAAAAAAAAAGATTTTTTATTTTACCGCTGTACGTTATAAAGTTTAGTGAAACACCTGGGGGTTCAAAGTTCTCACCACACATCTAGATAAGTTCCTTGAGGGGTCTAGTTTCCAAAATGGTGTCATTTATGGGGGTTTCCACTGTTTAGGCAGATCAGGAGCTCTCCAAACAAGACATGGCGTCCAGCCAATTCTGCGTTGAAAAAGTCAGACGGCGCTCCTTCCCTTCCAAACTCTGCCATGCACCCAAACAGTGGTTTACCCTACATATGGGGTATCAGCGCACTCAGTACAAATTGCACAATAACTTTTGGAGTCTTGTTACCCTTGGAAAAATAAAAATTTGGGTGAAAAGATCATTTTTGTGGAAAAAATATGATTTTTAAATTTTACGGCTCTACGTTATAAACTTTTGTGAAGCACTTGGGGGTTCAAATTGCTCACCAAAGATCTAGATAAGTTCCTTAGGGGGTCTAGTTTCCCAAATGGGGTCATTTGTGGGGGGTTTCCACTGTTTAGGCACATTAGGGGCTCTCCAAATGCAACATGGCATCCAATCTCAATTCCAGCCAATTTTGGTTGGAAAAAGTCAAATGGTGCTCCTTCCATTCCGAGCTCTGCCGTGTGCCCAAACAGTGGTTCCCCCCCACATGTGGGGTATCAGCGTACTCAGGACAAATTGTACAACAACTTATGTGGTCCAATTTCTCCTGTTACCCTTGGGAAAATAAAAAATTAGTGACTAAAAGATAATTTTTGTGGGAAAAAAATAGGATTTTTTATTTTCATGCCCGGGCATTATAAACTTGTGTGAAGCACTTGGGGTTCAAAGTGCTCACCAAAGATCTAGATAAGTTCCTTAGGGGTCTAGTTTCCAAAATGGGGTCACTTGTGGGGGGTTTCCACTGTTTAGGCTCATCTGGGGCACTGCAAACG
Source organism: Oophaga sylvatica (assembly GCA_033576555.1). Lineage (NCBI taxonomy): Eukaryota > Metazoa > Chordata > Amphibia > Anura > Dendrobatidae > Oophaga > Oophaga sylvatica. Next base: position 8,501 of record JARQOD010007420.1, on the reverse strand, counting down.
GAACATGACCCCCATCAACGTCTGCATTCCAAAACCTTACAATTCCTTTCCAAGCCCTGCCGTGCGCCCAAACAGAGTTCCCCCCCCCACATATGGGGTATCAGCGTACTCAGGACAAATTGAACAACAACTTTTGGGGTCCAATTTTCTTGGGAAAATTCAAAAATTTGGGACTAAAAAATCATTTTTGTGGAAAATTGTTTTTTTTTTTTCACACCCAGGCATTATAAACTTTTGTGAAACACTTGGGGGTTCAAAGTGCTCACAACAGATCTAGATAAGTACCTTAGGGGGTCTAGTTTCCAAAATGGTGTCACTTATGGGGGTTTCCACTGTTTATGCGCATCAGGGGTTCTCCAAACGCGACATGGCATCCAATCTAAATTCCAGCCAATTTTAGTTTGAAAAAGTCAAGCGGCGCTCCTTCCCTTACGAGCTCTGCCGTGTGCCCAAACAGTGGTTTTCCCCCACATATTGGGTATTGGCGTACTCAGGAGAAATTGCATAACAACTTTATCTGTCCATTTTCTCCTTTTACCCTTGTGAAAATAAAAAAAAAAGTTTTCAAAAGATCATTTTTGTGGCTAAAAAGTTAAATATTCATTTTTCCTTCCACGTTGCTTTAGTTCCTGTGAAGCACCTGAAGGGTTAATAAACTTCTTTAATGTGGTTTTGAGTACTTTGAGGGGTGCAGTTTTTATAATGGTGTCACTTTTGGGTATTTTCTGCCATATAGAGCCCTCAAAGTGACTTCAAATGTGAGGTGGTCCCAAAAAAAATGGCTTTGTAAATTTTGTTGTAAAAATGAGAAATCGCTGGTCAACTTTTAACCCTTATAACAAAAAAAAATTTTGGTTCCAAAATTGTGCTGATGTAAAGTAGACATGAGGAAAATGTTATTTCTTAACTATTTTGTGTGATATATTAATCTGTTTTAAGGGAATAAAAATTAAAAGTTTGAAAATTGCAAAATTTTAAAAATTTTCGCCATATTTGCGTTTTTTTCAAAAATAAACGCAAGTTATATCGAAAAATTTTTACTTCTAACGTGAAGTACAATATGTCACGAGAAAACAATCTCAGAATCGCGAATATCCGTTGAAGCGTTCCAGAGTTATAACCTCATAAAGAGACAGTGGTCAGAATTGCAAAAATTGGCCCGGTCATTAACGTGCAAACCACCCTTGAGGGTGAAGGGGTTAAAGACCTTGCCATTTTTTGCAATTCTGACCAGTGTCCCGATGAGGTAATAACTCAGGAACGCTTCAACGGATCCTAACGATTCTGAGATTGTTTTTTCGTGACATATTGGGCTTCATGGTAGTGGTAAATTTAGGTCGATAATTTTTGCATTTATTTGTGAAAAAAATGGAAATTTGGAGAAAATTTTGCAATTTTCAAATTTTGAATTTTTATTCTGTTAAACCAGAGAGGTATGTGACATAAAATAGTTAATAAATAACATTTCCCACATGTCTACTTTACATCAGCACAATTTTGGAAACAAAAATTTTTTTGTTAGGAAGTTATAAGGGTTAAAAGTTGACCAGCGATTTCTCATTTTTACAACAAAATTTACAAAGCCATTTTTTTCACGGACCACCTCACATTTGAAGTCACTTTGAGGGGTCTATATGGCAGAAAATACCCAAAGGTGACAACATTATAAAAACTGCACCCCTCAAGATACTCAAAACTACATTCAAGAAGATTATTAACCCTTCAGGTGCTTCACAGGAACTAAAGCAACGTGGAAGGAAAAAATGGACAGTTTAATTTTTCCAACAAAAATTTTCTTTTAGCATCAATTTTTTCATTTTTACATGGGCAACCGGGTAAAATGGATCCTAAGATTTGTTGGGCAATTTCTACTGAGTACACAGATACCTCATATGTGGTCATAAACCACTATTTGGGCGCACGGCAGGGCTCAGAAGGGAAGGAGCGCCATTTGAGTTTTTGAATGGAAAATATGCTGGAATATTTAGCGGTTGCCATGTCGCATTTGGAGAGTCCCTGTGTGCCTAAACATTGGAGCTCACCCACAAGTGACCCCATTTTGGAAACTAGACCACCCAAGGAACTTATCTAGATGCATAGTGTGCACTTTGAACCCCCAGGTGCTTCACAAATTGATCCGTAAAAAAAAGAAAGTACTTTTTTTTCACAAAAAAATTTCTTTTAGCCTGTTTTTTCATTTTTTAATGGAAAATTAGCTCCAATCGTTAGCGGACACCATGTCGTGTTTGGAGAGCCCCTGTGTGCCTAAACTTTGGAGCTCCCCCACAAATGACCCCATTTTGGAAACTAGACTCCCTAAGGAACTTATCTAGATTCACAGTGAGCACTTTGAACCCCCAGGTGCTTCACAGAAGTTTATAACGCAGAGCCGTGAAAATAAAAAATCATTTTTTTTCATAAAAAATCATTTTTTTAGCCCCCTATTTTTTATTTTCACAATGGTTACAGGAGAAATTGGACCCCAAAGGTTGTTGTCCAGTTTGTCCTGAGTACGCTGGTACCCCATATGTGGGGGGGAACCACTGTTTGGGCACACGTCAGGGCTCGGAAGGGATGTAGTGAAGCTTTGAAATGCTGACTTCATGGAATGGTCTGCGGGCATATTGTTACGTTTGCCGAGTCCCTTATGTGCCTAAACAGTAGAAACCCCCACAAGTGACCCCTTTTTGGAAACTAGACCCCGCAAGGAACTTATCTAGATGTGTGGTGAGCACTTTGAATCCCCAAGGGCTACACAAGTTTATAACGCCCGGGCATGAAAATAAAAAAAATCATATTTTTTCCACAAGCATGATCTTTTAGTCCCCAATTTTTTTATTTTCCCAAGGGTAACAGGAGAAATTAGACCCCAAAAGTTGTTGTCCAATTTGTCCTGAGTACACTGATATCCCATATTTTGGAGAAGAAACTACTGTATGGGCACACGTCGGGGCTCGGAAGGGAAGTAGTGACGTTTTGAAATGCCGACTTGATGGAATGGTCTGCGGGCGTCATGTTACGTTTGCAGAGCTCCTGATGTGCCTAAACTGTGGAACCCCCCAAGTGACCCCATTTTGGAAACTAGACCACCCAAGGAACTTATCTAGATGTGTAGTGAGCACTTTGAACACCCAAGTGCTTCACAGAAGTTTATAACCCAGAGCCATGAAAATAAAAAATCATTTTTTTTCCCTCAAAAAATGATTTTTTAGCCCGCAATTTTTTTTTTCACAAGGATAACAGGAGAAATTGGACCCCAAAAGTTGTTGTCCTGAGTATGTGGGGGGGAACCACTGTTTGGGCACACGTGGGGGCTCGGAAAAGAAGTAGTGACGTTTTGTAATATCGACTTGATGGAATGATCTGCGGGCATCATGTTACGTTTGCAGAGTCCATGATGTGCCTAAACAGTAGAAACCCCCCCAAGTGACCCCATTTTTGAAACAAGATCCCCCAAGGAACTCCTCTAGATGTGTGGTGAGCACTTTGAATCTCCAAGTTCTTTACAGAAGTGTATAACGCAGAGCCGTGAAAATAAAAAAATCATTTTTTTTCCACAAACATGATCTTTTAGTCCCCAATTTTTTTCCCTAGGGTAACAGGAGAAATTAGACCCCAAAGATGTTGTGCAATTTTTCCTGAGTACGCTGATACCCCATATGTGGTGGTAAAACCACTGTTTGGGCACACGTCGGGGCTTGGAATAAAGGGAGCACTGTTTGACTTTTTGAACGCAAAATTTTCAGGAATCAACGGTGGCGCCATGTTGCGTTTGGAGACCCCCTGATGTGCCTAAATAGTGGAAACCCCTCAATTCTAACTCCAACCCTAACCCCAACACACCCCTAACCACAACCCTAACCCCTACACACCCCTAATCCAAACCCTAACCATAACACTGACCCCAACACACCCCTAACCATAATCCTAACCCTAACCATAACCCTAACCACAAGCCTAACCCTAATCCCAACCCTAACCCCAACCATAATTCCAACCCTAACCATAATTCTAACCGTAACCCTAATTCCAACCCTAACCCAAATTCCAACCCTATCCCTAATTCTAACCGTAACCCTAATTCTAACCCTAATTCTAACCCTAATGCTAAAGGCTAGGTTCACATTACATTTTGCCAGCCCGTTCAACACATAGCGCTGACAGGCTGGTAACGGTATAGCATAACGCGATCGCGTTATGCTATACCCGCTAGCGCAGAGGAATCAGCAGATGATTCATCTGCGCTAGCGGTGACGGAGCCCAGACGCTCTAGGCCGCTTCCGAGGCTCCGTCACTGAATGACAGCATGTCGCGAACGCATGCCGTGTTACGGCATGCGTCACGATGCCCCCTCAAATGGGGGTGAATGGCAACGTTAACGGACTGCGTTACACCGCGTTATACCGTGGTGTAACACAATCCGTCTAACGGACTGCCATAACGCGATATGAATCCAGCCTAACCCTAATTATAACCCTAACCCTAATACTAACCCTAGTCCTAACCCTAACCCTAAGGCTAGGTTCACATTACGTTTTACCAGCCCATTCAACACATAGCGTTGACGGGCTCTTAACGGTATAGCATATTGCGATCGCGTTATGCTATACCCGTTAGCGCAGAGGAATCAGCAGATGATTCATCTGCGCTAGCGGTGACGGAGCCCAGACGCTGCAGACCGCGTCCGAGGCTCCGTCACTGAATGACGGCACGTCGCGAATGCATGCCACTTTACGGCATGCGTCGTGATGCGCCCTCAAATGGCGGTGAATGGCAGCGTTAACGGACTGCGTTACACCGCGTTATACCGTGGTGTAACGCAGTCCGTCTAACGGACTGCTATAACGAGATATGAATCCATCCTAACCCCAATTATAACCCTAACCCTAATGCTAACCCTAGTCCTAACCTAAAGGCTGCTTTCACACATCAGGCTTTTTGAATCAGGCATGATCCGTCCTATGCCTGAAGGGACGGATCCGGCGCTGAAACAAAAAAACTGATGCAACGGATCCAGTTTTTTGCTGGATCCGACCTGAACTTTTGAACCCACAAAAAGAGGGTTTCTGATGCCCGGAGACACTGGAAAATGTAGTAGTAGTAGTAGTAGTAGTACTAGTAGTAGTAGTAGTAGTAGTAGACCTCGATTTCCAGAATCCGGATCAGACTTTTGCCGGATTGCACAAAAGTCTGATCCAGTCCCATTGAATTCTATTGTTTCCGGCCGCCTGATGCGCCGCTTCAGGCACTATCAGGCAGCTCCGGAAAAAAAAAAAAAGTTGCAGCAAGCGTCTTGTCCAGCCGCCCGAATGTACAATTCCGACGGATCCGGCCAAAAACGGATGCAACGCAGTGACATCAGGCGCGATCCGGCGCTAATGTAAGTGAATGCTAAAAAAACGCATCCGGTACCGGATCCGTTTTTTTAAAAACACGCCGGATCGCGCCTGATTCAAAAAGACGGATGTGTGAAAGTAGCCTAACCTAACCCTAAGGTTTCACTTTTAACAGCCAATCAGAGCGATCGTAGCCACGTGGGGGTTAAGCCACCCCCACTGTGGTGATGCACAAAGGGTCTTGTTACTGCGGGTCAGGTGACCTTTCACTGACCCCGGTCACCCGACCCGCAGGAACATGATTTATACCATGACGCCTACGTCGGCGTCATGGGTCGGGATGCCACTGGTTTTCATGATGCCGACGTAGGCGTCATGGGTCGGGAAGGGGTTAATTGGAGGCTCTTTGCCCTGTCTTTTAAATTTACTTTTATATGTACTGTTATTCAATAAAGATAAATCATTTCACGGCACTTTTTTTTGCTCTTTTTCACTTCTTTTTGTATGGTACCCACCATTACAAAATATGTTGGACTATCTTATGTGTAAAGTCTGAAATGAATACCGACGGCCTTGTTGATGATGGTAGTCAACAACTGCCCTCTTCTGCTCACAAAACCTTTCCAACATGTGCAGTGTAGAATTCCAATGCGTGGCACATCACACACCAGTGGGTGAGCCGGAAGCTGCAAACGCTGCTGAAGCACGTTAATGGAGGATGAAGCTGCAGCTGACTTTCTAAAATGGGCACGCAGGGCGGCGTACTTTCACAATCAGATCTGGCAGCTCCGGGTCACTTTTGAGAAACCGTTGAACAATGAGTTTAAGCACATGGGCCAGGCATGGTACATGTGTGAGCTTGTCTCACCTAAGAGCCGCTAGCAGGTTCCGGCCATTGTCACACATGACCATGCCTGGTTGGAGGTTCAGCGGTGTCAGCCACACATCTGCCTGCACTTTCCCCAGTCCTGCATGATCGGTGCCTCGGGGTGATCCTCGACTCAGCCTTCTCTTTCAAGCCACATATCCAAGCCCTTGCGTCCTCCTGACGACTCCAACTCAACAACATTTCCCTAATCCTTACATTCCTTGACCAAGAAAATGCAAAAACGATTTGCTCGCCCCATCATCTCCCGCCTCGACTATGGCAAACTTCTACTCTTTGGCCTCCCCTATAGCACTGTTGCACCACTCCAATCTATCCTAAACTATGCTGCCCGACTAATCCACCTGTCTCCCCGGTATTCCCCAGCTTCTCCTCTCTAAACCCTAAAACTATGACATGCAAAGCCATCCACAACCTGTCTCCTCCATAAATCTGTGACATGGTCTCCCTGGACTTACCTACACGCAACCTTCAATCCTCTCAACATCTTCTCTACTCCCCTCTTATCTCTTCTTTCCCCAACCGCATACAAGACTTCTCCCATGCTTCACTCATACTCTGTAACTCTCTACCCCAACACATCAGACTAATGCCTACCACGGACACATTCAAAGCGAACGAGAAGAACAACCTATTCTGACAAGCCTACAACCTGCAGTGATCCTCAGTCTACTGAACCGCACGACCAGCTCTACCCTCTCCTAGTGTATCCACACCCATCCCCTGTACACTGTGAGCCCTCCCGGGAAAGGTCCTCTCTCCTTCTGTACTTGCGTGTGCCTTGTATTGCTTATATTTAGTGTACTTGTCTATGTCTGCCCTTTTTCACATGTAAAGCCCCATGGACTAAATTGCGCTATAAAAATGACAAATAAGAATAATATCATAATCCACCACCTCCTCTTCCACTTCTGCACCCTGATCCTCCTCCGGACTTTCTGGCAATTGTGTGTCATCATCGTCCACCTCTTGTGACACGTTTCCACCCTCGCCTTTGTGTGACCCTGGTTGCTAACCAGCATTTTTAAAGTTCAGAAGGCCTTGTTTTCTGTCAGACAGGCTGATGCGTACCAGAAGTCAAGATAAGATGTTCCTCATTTTGGTCAATACACCCCCACTCGCCTGAGTAGTTCTAGGAGACAAGGGCAAGAATGGAGTTTTCAGTTGAAATCAGTATTCTACGTATTTTAGTGATAAGTTGTATTAACCGCCATATATGGTAATTACGCTTCCTGCTTCAGGGGTGTATATAAGACCGTTATCCAGCAATAAAGAGCAGAGTTTATTGACGCATACTTTGTGTCTGTGTCTTATTCTCTCTGGTACCACGTTCAGAGGAGGAAAGGGTTAACAAGACAAAGCAGTGACGACAGCTGGCGCCCGAACAGGGACCTGAGTTAATCTACTCTGAGAAAGTCCGACCGATCCGGAGATGTGGGATGAGAGGAGCTTTCTGTTGGTGATATACATACAGCGCTGAGGTAAGAATACTTATTATATTCTACCTAAAATCTATATCACTGTATAGTGGACTCCCTCCTCCCCGAGCGGTCGGCTTTCCAGGTAATTCACAGGTGTTCCTGGCTCAGGTCCCTTTGAACCAGTAGACCTTCAGATTAATTGTCAGTCCTGCCTTTCCTCCTTTGAAAAGTGACAGTATGGATCCGATGATTGTGGTGTGGTTTTTTCTTGGTGTTGGTGTGATCGGATTGTTTATTTGGTTGGCGTACAAATCTTGGCAAGCAAGCACTGGAATGGTTCAGAAACCTTTGTGGCCCATTGTCTAAGTGACGGAATTGTCTTGGTGACAGAATTGTCTAAGTGACAGGAGAATCTCTTCTAGGTGAGGAGATACAAAAATGGGGAACCAAAATGCCAAGAAGGCATTACTGCCAAAGATTTAGTGGTACGCAGAGAGGGAAAGCAAGCATTAGTAGGCATTGACAAAGTATTGTGTAAAGCAGGCATGAATGAAAACGGAGAATTGAACAGTGATAAATGGAAAAGGTTCTTTAACTCACATCATGGATGGTTGAGAGACAAAGGACTGTTAAAAACAGTGAACATGTGGATGAGTGCGTGTGATTACTTAGAAGGAAAGACTGAAGAACTAGGAGACGGACATTACAGACTGTTAAAAACAGGATGACTGATTTACTCTCCTGTCTGCCCCCTACGTTACCTCCACCCCAGTATCAGACTTCCCACGAACCGAACTGTTGGGTCTGCCCCAGGTGTGGACAGCAAAATCCCCTGACGGTAGATGTCTGTGTAGGTTG